>CALZFC010000344.1:1475000-1575000 GCA_945643635.1 Allodiplogaster sudhausi | reverse complement strand
AGCTATCGAATGGCAATGAAAACACTGTTATCATGGTCAGATACCTCTCTCTCCCTTTTCTCCCTTCTCTCTCACTCTCGCTCTCCTCCTTTCCTTCTCATGTCATTTTCTCTCTCTCTTTCTTTCTCCCTCTTTCTCTCTCTCTCTCTATCTCTCTCTCTCCCTTCCCTCAATGCTTCAGGAAGAGCAGACCCGCCGACCTCACTACAGCAACACTGTTCAATCCATGACACTTATCGAGAATAATCTGACTAACTTTTCCCTCAGCAAGTAAGGAATGACAATATTTTTTATTACATTGCTACTTAATAGTTAACAAGTGCTTCAGTCTTCGAAACATCTTCAACTGCGAGCAAGCCGGGGACGCTTCTCCCTTTCTCGTCTGTCCATTTACGTTCGTCTCTCCCTCTCTACTTCCATTTTCTTATTTCTACAGTATCCCATCCATTCAGAACCAACCGCACTTCGTGTGCTCTCTCGGACTGCGCAATTCTGCTTCTGCTTGTTTCGCTGCCAAATGCAGCTGCAAATCTGTTGTTAACACGAGCCTATTGCCCGTCCGTTATATCTTTGCGTTTTTCTTTATGAAATGTGAATGAGAAAGGGTGCTTCAGAGAGGCAGTGCAGCTGAAGGTGGTGGTGGTGCTTCTCTTCTGCTCCTCCGTCCTCGCCCTCCTCTGCTGCCTCGAAAGACTCTGCCCCTCTCGTCTCCGCTCTCCCATCACAATGTCTGCCTTCGCCGTCTCCTCATTCGTATCCATTGGCCCCCATGTCAGTCACTAGTCTCTCTCTCTCTCTCTCTCTCTCTCTCTCTCTCTCTCTCTCTCTCTCTCTCTCTTGCAGCTAATGATCCACCATCTCAACTTGGGTGATGGATTCCCATCGTGCGTCTGGCTACCGAGTTCGTTCCTGAATTTTACAAGTGCATAAAATTAGAGAAAAGAAGATAGGGTGATAGAGAAGACTGGGAGTGAGGAGAGAGAGAGAGAGAGAGTGTGAGAAGACTGAGATTGAGTAGAGAGTGTGTGAGAGACTAAGAGGGGAATAATTTGGATACTCAGCTTGCATCACCCATATGTCCTCTGCCTTCGTGCTCTACCGTCTCCCTTCCACTTACCGTTGTTTCCTACTCGGCTTCGACTTCTCTCTCTTCGTGGTTCTCCTCTCCTTTATGCCCGTCTACAACGCCCTCCTCGCCGAATCCTATCTAAGGTCTTTTCTTTTTCTGTTCCTGTCTTAGCATTCGAAGAGTGCGTGGTTCTGCAGCAATCATCTCACTCTCACGATCGTGTCCTTGACTTCTGTTCTGGTTCTTCTTCTCTTCACTGACTGGATCAGCAACTACGAGAGAAAGGCGGAGTCTGCTTGCAATGTCTCATTTGAAAACGAAGAGAAGTGAGTGATCTCTGGAAGGATCAGTGGATTAATGGTGTGAGTTGAGGGAAGTGGAGAAGATGCAGGACATCAACAAGTTGCTGATCGAGAACATTCTCCCCAGCAGCGTGGCTGCGAAGTTCCTCGCCCCCACCAGAGATGTCGACGTGCGTTTCTCTTTCTCTTTGCCATTCACGGCGATTCGACTTGCAGGAGTTGTATTCCTCCTCTCACGAACACGTCTGCGTTATGTTTGCCTCCATTCCTAATTTCAAGGACTTTTGGAGTGAATGGGACACGTCGAGAAAGCTTGAATGTCTTCGACTTCTTAACGAGATCATTTGCGAGTTTGACAAAGTGAGATTCCTTTACCTTCCTTCTTGAATATCGGAATGAGACGTATTCATTTTCAGTTGTTGTCGAAGCCGAAATTCAGCAGTGTTGAGAAGATCAAAACGGTTGCGAGTACTTACATGGCAGCTTGTGGGCTGAACGAGGCCGAGGCTGATTCCGACTTCTCTGAAAATGCAGTCTCTTTCTAGCTTCTTATTCCGTACACTCTCATGTTTACATCTGCGATCAACACTTTCTGAGAAATGCCTGGTTTCAGAACTACGCAGACAACTCGGAGTTGGCCAGTCGACGGCGGAAAAACATTGTATGTCTCTCTCTCCCTCTCTCTCTCTCGATCTTCTCTCTCTATCCCTCCCTCCCTCCCTCTCTCTCATTGGGTGAACACTGTAAATATCTATGTCCCTCTTTAGCGTGAACATTGTACATATGTACATAATATGTCTCTGTTCATGATGAACATTGTACATATCTCTCTACTGTGAACGTTTTCGTCTCTGTCCAAGTTGGCTCTGCCTCTTCAGTGACTTCTTGCTGCTCAGGCTCTTCGGAATGGAAGTGTTATGATCGACTTCTCCTTCGCCATGCAGACCATTCTTGAGAACCTCAACCGCGACTCCTTCCAGAACTTCGAGCTACGAATCGGTTTTTACAACTAAATGTTGTAGATAGTAGATAATTCTCTCTCTTCTCATTATCTCCCACTCTCTTTCCCTCTTCTCTCTCTCTCTCACGCTCTCTCTCTTTACCTCTCTCTCTCTCTCTCTCTCTCTCTCTCTCTCTCTCTTCCTCCCTCTCTGCAGGGATGAGCATTGGTCCATTGGTCGCAGGAGTGATCGGTGCTCAGAAGCCACAGTACGACATCTGGGGAAACACAGTTAATCTCGCAAGCCGAATGGACACTCATGGTCTGCCTGGCAAGATTCATGTCAGACTCTTCTTCCATTCAATCTACACTCTTCTTCCATTCAATCTACCTTTCTCTCTCTCAAGTTCTCTTTTCCTTCTCTCCCTCTAATTTCCCTTCTCTCTCTACTTTCCTTCCCTCTTCTTCACTTTCTCACCCTCCTCTACATTCTCTCTCTCCTTTTCATTCTCTATACTTCCCTTTCGCTCTCTCTATTACTTTCAAGATCTCTTCAGGTGACAACTGCTCTTGGAGAACTGCTAAAATCAACAGGACATCGAGTGAAGAGCAGAGGCGCCATCAAAGTGTTATTTTATATTCTAGTTGTTCAACTGTATTTCTGTGTCAAAGAATCGCCTTCGCTAAGGTAAAAGGAGTGAAGCTTCCGATGGAAACCTTCTTCATCGACCTTCATTATAACAACAAAAGAAACTCCTCGATCAGCAGTCTTTCGAATCACAACTCACTTTAGAAAGGAAAAGGAGACATATGTAGGAATTACTCGTGGCTGTTTCCTGTAGTATTGTAGGGCAGTGCAATTAATTCAGTTAGTCCACTCCAATATTGGTTATTGCTTGTCAAGTTTCAGTTGGCATAATCACTGGCCTCAATTATTTTTAAGGTCATTGTTTTTTTAAATAATTTTTGCAAAGTATTGTTCTAAACGCATTAAATACTGAGATTTAAATTAATGCGTATTTTAGTACTCGATCATTAGCTATTTGGTACTTGATTCTCCACACAGAAAACGATGTGACAAGGGATGTCACAATTTGATGTCACAATAATGTACCGATTTTACTTCGGTACATATGTGTTCCACCCCATGTCACAATTAGCCGCGGAAAATGTGACATCTGAATGTGACAAAAAATGTGACCTCTGAGCACCATTCGCCCCGCGCCCTTCTCCCTCCCTCTTCATCCATGCCTTGTATTTTTGAATCATTTCATATAAGATTATGGAATAACCTCGAAACCCAAAAAAAGTTTTGCAGCATGCCGATCATCAGCATGGTGTTTGGGTGCGAGACAGCGGAGTCAGCATCTAAAGCATAGAGCATGACGCCTTCCGTATTTGAAATTTCGGCGAATTACTCCACCCATACCGGCACAACCTAGATTAGGCGGCCTTTTTCGACTCTACATTTATATTGTGCTTTGCGACCACTACGGGCGAGAGATGGAGGAGTGAGCACGGCCCGCAGTGGAACAATGTCACATTTTTGGCTCTCGCAGCGGGTTGCCAACAAAATGTGACATCATTGCCACCAAAATGTGACATCCGATATCGTAATTTTCGATGTGAGCTCCCGTGTCACAATTTTGGTTACAATTCTGGATGGAACAATAATTGTGTGTCACATTTTTTTCTGTGTGTCTTGCGGGCGATTATTCTGATATCCGTCGACTAGATCTCTGGCTCACGAATCCTTAGCCATTCCTTCACTTCGACCACTTCAGTTGCCAATCCCCAATTTGACGAGGTTCTACATTATATCACTATTTGGATTTTACTCCATATATTTACTGTTGCAAAAGATAAATCATTTCTCGCGCTGGGACTTTTTTCTCGAAGAATAAAAACATTTAGACGAAAGCAGGAGATGAGTGATTCTCCCTGTACGCAACCATGCTTGAAAAAGTGCAGTACGTTAGTGTATCGGATTTATTAATAGTATGCTAAATATACAACAAAAATAAAGTATGGAGATGGAAAGGAATGGAGTGAAAAGTAAGCATGATCATTTCACAAAGAAGCTGCCAAGTCGAATCGGTCATGAATGGAAGCTTGGCTCTGCTCTTCCCACTTCTTCTCTTCGTCTTTTTCGTTGAGGGCACACTGTCAAGAGGGACTACTCATCCTTCTTCAGCAGTCGACAATCTAGCACATTCTGGTATAACTCAATTAGAAAGGTTAGCAGAGGGCGACTGATGAGAGAGAGGGAGAGAGAGAGAGAAAGAGAGAGGGAGAGTGAGAGAGAGAGAAAGAGAGAGGGAGAGAGAGAGAGAAAGAGAGAGGGAGAGAGAGGGAGAGAAAGAAAGAGGGAGAGAGAGAGAGAGAAAGAGAGAGGGAGAGATAAAGCAGACAAGTTTTTCTTAGTTGACATACATAAAGTGTCACAATTTCAATCAATGATTGAAGTAATTTATTAATATTTTCAGTACGACGAATGGAATCAGTGGAATTCGAGATAACTCGAAAAATAAAAGAAGGAGCGAAATTTGCACAGAGAGCGGGATATCGGTGGGATTCGAATGGATTTGTTATTCTGTTGTTATTCATTCTCTTTCTTCTCCTTCTTATCAGTGCTGGATAATTCCTCTTACACTGGGATCATTTGCATTCTTCATCTTTCTCCTGAGGGCAAGCGAAGTCATTTCCTGTGAGGAAAAGAAGTTTTCTCCACTTTTCCAGTACTTCTACCTTTGCCAGGTTGGCAGATCTCTTGAAGGTCAATCCAGGATGTACTTTCCTTGCCTTACTTTCAGTTGTTGCTGATTGTTCTACTCGAGCATTTCTTCTTCTTCCCTTCCATATTCGAAGTGTCTCTCCATCTCTTCTGCTTTCCTCGTCCTATTCTATTTGCCATTCTCCTCTCTGCTCCATCTTCCTTGGCCACCCACATTCTTTGTGACATCACCAGCGGGTACTTTCAGGTAATTTGTTTTAATATTAATTTTACTTATAAAAAACTGACTATTTCTCAAATGTTTAAAATCCTACCTTCGTACATATTTACTTTTTTATTGTTAAAAACTTTCTTAACATTTGTAGATCCGTCACTGCCTCCCACAGAATCCGATAAAAGATTCCGCTCTCCGAGTCTCCGTCGCCCTTTTCCTTCGACTTCTTCTTCTCTCCGCCTGGATCCTCTCCGTTTGGCTCGCTCTCTTCACTCTCTCCCTTCACAATTTCAGTGCAGATAGTGATGCCAACACACTCACCCTTATTACAGTTAGCTCTCTCTCTTTCTCTCCCCTCTCGCCCTATCTTTTCCTCCCCTCTCACCCTCTCTTTAACTCCCTTCTCGCCCTCTCTTTCTCTCCTCTCTCGCCCTCTCTTTCTCTCCCTTCCCGCCATCTCTTTCTCTTTTCTCTCGCCCTCTATTTCTCTCTCCTCTCGCCCTCTCGTTCGCTTCCTTCTTGCCCTTTTTCCCTCCTCTCGTCCTCTCTACTCTCGCCCTTTCTTTTTCCCTCCTCTCGCCCTCTCTTTCTCTTCCCTCTCGCCCTCACTTTCTCTTCGCTCTCGCCCTCTCTTTCTCTCCTCTCGCCCTCTCTTTCTCTACTCTCTCACCTTTCTTTCTCTCACTCTATTTTTCTCTTTCTCTAGTCCTTTATCCTCAGGCGATCTTCTTCTTCTCTTCTCTTGCAATAATCACCGAAGTTGTCTTGCTTGTTCGAATGTTCTGCACTTCTCGTAAAGCACAAGGACGAGACAATCTCGACGAAGATGAACCCACTCTTATAGAAACTGAAGAGTAATTTCTCTCTCTCTTTTTTCTCTTTTGACTTTCCATCTTTCTCTCCCTCTCACTATTTTTATTTTTACTTTCTTCGTTAAACTTTTGCTAATTATGCATCAAGAGTTCTTCACTTTTCTATGCCATTTCCTAGGCCGGTAGCAGTGACTGCTCGGCTGAACACTCCACTTTCCGATTCGATAATTCACGTAGAACCAATAGTCAGTGTTATTCTGTTCATTTATCTTATGTTAACAATAGCTTTTGGAATTTGTTCTACCCCCTCTCATTCATTTTCTCTCCCCGTCTCATACTCTCTGCAGCCCTTCACAGTGGAGTGTTCTGGGGAGAGCGTGCTAAGTCTGCGCAGCTCGGCTGCTTCTCACTGGTTGGCAGTCCGTGTGCTGTTGTCCTCTCCTTGTCTGAGTCTCTCTCCCTCTCGCCTCCTCCTTCCTCCTGCGAGATCTTCCACTGTCTCCTTCACACCCACACAGACCTTCCTCGACAACCTCAACTCAGGAATCAACAGTGGCCGGCTTCTTCTTCTTGTCGAGTGGTCAGTCAGGCTTGCTATGTGTATGATTTAGCAATCGCAGGAATAATATGGAAAAGGCAGGAGAGAGAAAAGGAAGAAGTTGTTCGTGCAGGTTCGAAGTGGGTCACTGCTGCCCTGGCCGGGACGCGGCTTCCCTCTGGCTCCGCCCTCATCTTCGCCCTCGCTCCCAATGGCGGCATCTCGTGGTTCCTGTCTTCTTCGAACCATTCTCCTCTTCTGGCTGAGATCTCTTTCGTGTCGATCCTTCCAAATCTCTCTGCTAGAAAATTTGTACTCTTAAATAAAATATAATAATAATATTGGCCTTGTGCTGACTGTCCTGGAGGTATGAAAAGGAAGGAGTATACACACAAGGCTATACTCGTGGTTATCAGCACCAAGTATTGCCTTCTGTGTATACTTGGTGCTGATAACCACGAGTATTACTCAAGTTGATATCATTTTCATTGTCTTCCTCTCAGAGTGGTCTTCTTTAGACTGCAAATCGGCTGGAAATAGCGAAGAAATTGACAGAAGCCGTGAATCGACGAAAAAAAAATTTGTACTCTTATATAAAATATTATAATAATATTTGATTTGTGCTGACTGCTGGAGGTATGAAAACGAATGAAAAAAATCGTGAGGGGTACAAAGAAATGCGATGAAAGAATGAGTAGAATTTACTACAGAGATGAAAAGATTTGTGTGAAGGAGTGAACGTGGAGGAGGGGAAGACTGGGGTGAGGAGAGGGAAGGAGGAGGGGGGGGGGGGAAGAAGACAGGGAGGGAGAGGGGACAGAACGGGGGAAGATGTTCATCTCGACTGACCTTCTTTGACCATGTCTCCTTGTACTCTCCGTCCTTTGCCCTCTTCTCTTCTTCCTTCTTTTTCTCCCTTTTCAACCTCCACTCTCCCTAATTTGTGCCGAATTCCTATTGAACACTTTTTACGAATTATTAACGCGGAAAAGTAGAAAATTGCGTGAGACAACGAGAAGGGGTTGGCCAGGAGAGAAAGACAAAGAAAGAGGGGAGGGGTCGGGATCTTCTCTGTCCATATCGTGCAGTCTTCTGTCCGTGATCCTTTCATACGCGTGTCTTCTTCTTCTCTGCGCTCTCTCGCTTCCCTATGCTCTCTATCTTTCTCTGCTACTTCTCACTTCACACCTTACGAGGCCTTTATTTGCCGCCGCATTATGTGACACAGAAGGGGACAGCAGAGTCCAAGTAGCTCATGCTCCTCCGCTTCTTCGGCTCTCTTCTCTCTCTCGCTCTCTCTTTCTCTTCCACTATCACAATTTCTCTCGCTCTCTTGCTGACTCCAACTCTATTTCTCTCTCATTCTCTGTTTCTCTTCTGTCTCCTTCTTATCATAGTCTTCTTCATTCCGTTCTTCTTTAAAAACCCCGACCAGAGTAGCTGTATGTTAAAGAGGAGAAGCTGTCTCAGAAGGTCTCTTGGACTCCTTCAATTCTGCTCCTTCATCACTCGAATCTCTTTGCAGAACAATCATCAGAATGATCGGTGTCATAATCCTGCTTCTTTTCGCCTTCTTTCTGCTCAAGAGGTTATCTTTTTTTATTAAGAAAAGACCTTAATATTGTCTGATAATATTCAAATTTGGAAATATCGAAATGAATTATTTACATTGAGATATGTATGTACATATAAGAGAGTGAGTCAGACTGACCAGTGAATGTCCTTTTCAGCTAGATGTCCTTTTCAGACTGTGGCTGGAGCGTGGTTTCCTGAGTTCGGCAGGCCGTCGCGTGTTGGTAACAGGCTGTGATTCCGGCTTCGGCCGTCTCCTCGCCCTCCGTCTGCTCTCTCAGGGTTGCTTCGTCTTTGCTGGCTGCTACTCCTCCCAGGTTACGAGCTATCTTTTCTTCATTCTCAACTTAGACTTCCTCTTCACAAAAAATGGCAGTCATTGTCTGAACGCGCATATTGTTCGGTACTTCATTGAGTGAGTCATGACAATTCGGAGTGCCTGAGCCTTGTCGAAATACTGGAAGGAGATAACAGAAAGACCGCAACTTTACGGCTCATTCTTCGGGTGTCACGTGTGACTGAATAATGCCTGCCTTGATCGAGTCACTCTTCTCTTATCTTTGGGTCTAAGTCAATATTCTACAGTTTGCACTGAGACTCCAGTCTTCTTTTTGAACCCGTGCCAGGCTTGTTTTCCATAGATAACACCAGGAACTGGAAGAGAGAGAGAGAGATTTTTGTATCCTGCTCTGTATATTTGCAGCACGGTTCACCTCTTCACTCTTATCACAAATTCCTTCCTTGCTTGAGACCTGAGGCAAAGTAGGAAGATGTAAACTATACCTGGTAATAAAAGAGGAATAATGCAGGGAAAGCGTTCTCTGGAAGAAGCGGCTCGGGAGCTGTCTCGGGAGCAGCAGTTGGAGGCCATTCCACTCGACATCACTTCCGACGACAGCGTCGCCAGTGCTTTCCGCGTTGTCCGCGAGCATCTTGCTGAACATGTTCCATTTTCTATCAGATTACATTCTTCTGCAAATTCATCTACATTGTTAATTTGCTTTGTACAGAAATGCAACATGGTTGCGAGATAGCTGATGAAGTGTTAGCTTGGCTTGTCAGTTAGTAGAATGTCTTCACCTACCATAACCCGCCACGCCTGGCATTGCTAACTGGCTCGCCATTGGCCTTTTCGTGGCTGAGTCACATTAATTATGAGGGTTTTGATCGGATGACTAGGAGAGATTTTAAACCTTAAGAGAATGAATTTCTCAGGGCGCGACTCTGTGGGCAGTAGTGAACAACGCCGGAGTCTTCTCGATCTTCGGTCCCGATGATTGGTGCACCATCGAAGAGTACAGGTCAGTATGTAGCCAAGCTAATTATATTGACCTCACAAAGCAGCTTTGGAAATTCCAGTTTCGAAAATTTCCCTTCCTTTTTTTCCCAGGAATTCTCTGGAAGTGAACACGCTGGGTGCCATCCGAGTCTGTCATAATGCCGTGCCTCTTCTCAAACAGAGCAAGGTTTGTCTTCTTCATCTTTCGCTTTATTTCTTTCTTTTTCTGAATAAAAGGTAAATATGAAAAGAAAGAAGTAAAAAGAAGAGCCTGCAGGGTCGAATCGTGACGATGGGCTCTTCAGCCGGCCGTCTTCACGGCCAATTTGTCGGCCCGTATTGCACTGCCAAATTTGCACTCGAGGTTCCACTACTTTCCTTTCCCTTTATCTTATTCAATCTGATAAGAACTACTCTTGAAGTGAGACAATGAGTTATCAGATGATGGAATGCGAAGGAGAAATGACTTTGTAAAAGAGGGGATTGAGGCGTACATGGACTGTCTCCGCTTCGAATTGCGTGTTTTCGGAGTGAGCGTCCACATTCTAGAGCCTGGCGCGTTCAAGACAACTCTCCTTGATGAGGACGCATTCAACAGCCGAGTTGACAAGGTTTCCTTTTCCTCTGCTCCTCTCACATTTATCCTGCGGCTGTTCATCACCCTGAGTTACCACATTTAACTTTACAAACTTGGCTAATCCTTTCGTATAATTATATATTTTGCAGCCAGGAAATCTGAAAAATATATCAATGTAAATTCGTAATTGCGAGTAATACGAGTAATATACATACATATGTACATATGTAGTATATAAGGATATTTATTCTGTCACCACTGTAGATCTGGAACAAACTTCCCGATTCGACCCGAATGGAGTACGGCGAGAGATTCCGTGATAACTGTTTGTTATTTTATTTTCATCCTTTGAAAAGATGAGAACGAAAAAATTAATAGAATATGTGGCAATAGACCATAGAACATTTCTCAAGTTAAATCGGCCTGGACTTCCGGAGTGTCTACCATTGCGAATCCGAACTTGGACTGGGTTATCGATGACTATTGTCACGCTCTCTTCTCCACTTGGCCACGATTCCGGTCAGCAACTCATTCTCTCCCAAGTCCAAAAGTCCTTTTGAAGATACTACACGGGCTACGATGCCATGCTTCTCTTTATCCCTCTCAGTCTCCTCCCGACTAGTATACAGGTTCTGGTTTCAATTAACATTTCTTATCGTTCAATTGTTATTTGACAGACGAGACTGCACTTGCTGGCGCAAGTTCGTAAGTCATATTAAAGGAAGTATCCGACGAAAGAATACCGTTTCTGATAAAATTACGCGTCAAGCGCTGCCAAACTCTCAACTGGATGAGCATTGATTAGGCCACTACAACATTTCAAATCTTAAACGCATATTTGAAACGCTTCGACGGAGACGTTTTATACAGTTTTCAAAAGATAATTGCAAATATCTGACTAAATATTGATTCTCATCAAACGACACCACTTTCAATCGGTCTTTTAGGCCAAAGTTCATCACATGGGCAGGCTAAAGAAGAAGTAATTTTTCGTGGGATACTTCCTTTAAATGTGAGGAGGAAAAAGGCAGAAATGGAGGTGCTTGAAAGACAATATGAAAATGAAGTTGTTGAGGATGCGTTGATGGGAGTGATGTACTCGCTGCAGCCGGGCCCTCCCCTCCAGCCTCATTCTCTTCTGGGCAAGTCCAGTCTCTAGTCAGCACAATGTGCCTTGATATGTCTTAGTCTCGCGCCTTAGTCTCCTTTACAGTGGACCCAATTGTTCTCTTTCTTACGGTGATCTAATTCTCTGCCTTCATCTCTTGCTTTAAACAAAAGAGTGACCTGTTGACCATATTTTAATATAGAGTATGGACAATGTACATTTTCTCGAGGCAGCCTAAATGACTTGATAAAAAATGCAGTCTAGACAGCAAATGAGCGTGAGAACACGAAGATTGGAGAGATGGTACGTGGGATGAAGAATTAGAAAGTGCTTACTTCTGCGAAAAAATACACATTTAGCTCCAATTCTCTGCAACATATTTTAGATTTTTGGAGAGAAAAGTCTAAGACGTTTGAATCTGTTGCAAAACAAAAGAGAAATGTGACAAAGAGCTATTTTCAAGGTTGCTAGATTATGTCTTCTTTGCAGAGGGCAAACAGAAGAATACCAAGCAACATTTTACAAAGTTCCGCCTGCTTAACCAATATTAAGGAAGATAAAACGCCACGTGACGAGAATTTAAGAAATGAGAACGGAAGAAAAAGAGGCATTTGAGATGAAGAACGAAAGAAGGAAGGCTTAAAGGGGAAGAAGGTTGGCAGTTGTGATTGCTCTTCCTACTTCATTCTCGCAAAGAACTGTGTACTCTCCGAAGTGGTGGGGCTGCACGTACTGGATTACCAGGCGGCAGGTGTCCGACGTGTCCTCTACCTCAAACACATTTGTGTCACCCTCAAGCTCAACTGTGTCACCAACATATGTAAATATATGGCAATATCGACTTTGAAATATGTACATATGTACATACTAAAAAAATAAGTTAAGATGCTAAAAAATATCGACTTTGTAGCAGATTTTTGTACATATATTTAAGCCATTAAAAAACCAGTACTTGAACATCTGTGAAACGTAGTTTTTCGTCGTTAAAGAGCCAGCAGACCTAAAGAAAAAGAAAATTATGGTCTAATAAAATAAGAATTGAAATAAGAAGAACTTATTTGACCTTCGGCCTTGGTGATCCGAGAAGAACACAGTCAAAGACTGCTCTCCCACCGATGTGGCTGCGGACATCTCCGAACACCTGAGAAAGTCAAGAAAAGGGAGAAGGCAAGAGAGATAAAGAGAGTTAGAGAGATACAGAAAGGTGTATGAAGATAGAGAAGTTGAAAAAGAGAACGAGAAAGGTGTATGAAGATGGAGAAGTTGAATAAAGAGAACGAGAAAGATTCGACCGATTTGAACCTTAAGGAATTCTGGAGCGTAGTTCCATGGACTGCAGGCGTACTTATTCTTCGGCATCTCATACGCCAGTTGATTCACTTGCTAATATCGAACAAAGAGTTATTTACCAAAAACAATTGATTCCCTTCCTCAAAGAAAAGAAGTTGAATGATTGGCCTTGCCTTAGTGAGAGGCGAAGGCTGGGGAACAGGCCGATAGATGCCGACTCCATCCAAGACGTCGACGTGGAGTTGAGAGGAGTTGAGATGGACGGAGTGGATGGAAGGGGGCACCGGAGGGGACAGCGAAGACACTCGCTCACGCGAACCAGCGTAGCCCTGCTCCATTCATTCTCTATTCGTGGATGAAGAGTGAACATACATTGTGGTCTTGTTGTTGTCGTAGATCGAATGGATATGGAGGCAGGGAATGCAGAGAGTGCCGCCAGTTCGCCATCCCTGAACGAGCACAATCACCGAAACAATAACTAATGCGGGTTCGAATTCTATGTCCACCCTGGGAGGAGGCACTCTCTCATTCTCGCGTGCTATTTTGCAGGTCGCTCAAACTCGCCGAAAATAGCGAGCGGGAGTGAAAATGCGAAGGGCCGCGGCAATTAGAATCTCACATAATTTTTGGCGATCGCCCTCCTTTAATCCCTTTCAAATACCATATCAAAAGGAAAATGGGAAATTTCATAAATCTGGAGCGTAAACTTCCAGCAAAGAAGAAAAAAGGCTTATTGTTAACTATTGATCGAGAATGCCACAGCAAAGAAAATAATTGTTTGACAATACTATCAGTTAGCTTCATCCCACAACTGCTGATTTTTTAAGATCGCATTTAGAATAAGAAAAAAAACTATTTCAAGGCGAGCATATATTTATAGATACCGGCACAGTCAACAATCTAACAAAATAGCACGACTGCCGTGGAAGCAAATGACGTAATGACAACAGCAAATGATAAGAAGAAGGAGAATACAGGACAACGCGAACTCAGATGAAGTTGTTGCGAGGAGAAGGGGCAGGAGACAGGAACGTGAAAGAAGAAGCAAGAAGATGGAGAGAGAAAGAGAGAGAGAGAGAGAGAGAGAGAGAGAGAGAGAAGGAGGCAAAAAAGAAGAGAAAGGGAACAGAAGTATGTATCGGGAGCTGTCGGCAGCACTGCGCGGCAGGGACGCCATCATGGTGATTCCAGCTCAAGCAAATAGAGAACGAGATACTAGCGTAAGAGAGAGAGAGAGAGAGAGAGAGAGAGAGAGAGAGTGAGAGAGAGAGAGAGAGTGAGAGAGAGAGAGAGAGAGTTGAGGGGAGAGAGACGAGAAGCTGCGCCCCCTCACTAGGAACAGGCACAACCCGAACTGTGGAAGAAATGCCTGGCCTATCCGAAACATCTCCCAATCAACTACTTTCTACACATTCTATGACATCTAACCTTTCTCTCCCATTCTCATTTCCATCTCTCTAGCCCGTCTTAGACTCTATTCTTCATCATCTCATCTTTCTCCTCTTCTCTTCTCTCTCTCTCCCTCTCCTCAACTGTTCACTACTTCGGTACTTCTTTGCTGTCTTCTTTTTCCATGAGGTAGCCTCTTAACCTTATCTTAGCACACACCGCGGGCACTTCACGCTAGATACAAGAGAGGGAGGACATAAAGAAAGAGAGAGAGAGAGAGAGAGAGAGAGAGAGAGAAGTGAGAGAGAAGATAGAGAAAGAAGATGAAAGATTGAAGTGTGGCTAGCGGGGAGTGAGAAGCCAGGCTTGTTCATACATCTCGGCCATGTTGGCTACTCTCCCACCTCGTGACCCTCCATTCTCTCACAGATTCTTCGGATAGTTCTTTCTGTTTTAATGCATCGTTTCAACTTAAACAGAGCCAGTTGTGCAGTTGATGAGCCATAGACTGAATATGTACAAATGCTAATCTTGAGCTCTGAACAGAATTTATCGATAAGTGAACCGATTCACATAAATTCATATCTCATCAAAGGAAAGAAGTTATTTCAGCAATGGAAATATTTCACGTAAAAAGAGTAAAAGAGGAGAAGAGAAATGTTAGCTCATCCCTAACCCGAAGTCTTCATTTTCTTCCATTGCAACTTTTGTCAGTGAAGATTTTGATCTGCTCTTATTGTTAGTGGTATCTCGGTAATTCGAGTAAAACAAATTGAGCTTGATGTTCTATTATAGGGGACACAGCGTTATATGCAGAATTATGACGGCAATATCTCTCTGCAATATTATAATATGTAGAAAAATTCCTAAATATAGTAAACAATCAGGCGAAAGAATGATGATTATACTCGTATTCAACGTACAGGTTATTGTTATGGCTCGGCGGATTGAGCGGTGAAACTGAGATTCTATTCAGATTGCTCTAAGCATCAACAGAGGAAGGTGAAGGCAGAGAAAGAGAGGGAGAAGAAGAAAATGGACATGAATGGGAATGGATGGGGAGAACACAGCCGGAGAAGGAGGAACAGCGAGAGAAGCAGCGGGATCAATCCCTTCTCCCTCGACGACGACGCTTTGTTACATCTCAATGAAATGATAAGATAAAGAGGCACTCCGCAATCAGTGAATCTCACTTGTCTCCGAAGCACGCGCACAACTGAACATCCCCAATGGCATGGTGATGACTTCTCTGCTTGCCCGGGTTGAACAACTGAGACCGAGCCAGGGTCCGGCATTGGTTCTGAATCATTCTTGGATGGAGCAGAGTAATGCGAGCATACGGTAGCAGAAGAGAGGGAATGCTGACATGCTGGTGAAAGCGATGAGTTCGAATGGCTGACTGGTTGAAGCCATGCCTCAGCACTCGGTCGAGGCACCCGCGGATGTGTTTGTACCCAATGAAGATACCTAAATCTCTTCAACCTTTCCCATTTTACCGAAAATTCAGTGCAAAAAAAACTCAAATAATGAATAGTACCAATTACAGAAGAATGAAAATTCTGACCAGCTTCAATGTTGGGTTCAAGCATGGAAATGCATACAGAAGAGCAGGCGAGGGTGGGCATGCGAGACTCGGATTCGGGATCACGACAACGGTCAGTGAATACCTCAAGCAAGGAATCAGACAGGTGATAAAGACAACTCTTGCCTTGGGCTGGTGGTAGATCGCAGACAGATGATTCCAGTGCGATTTGTAGACCAGAGACATACACGAGTAACACTCGAAGGTCCGAGAGGGAGCACCTGAAAGAGAGAAAGAGAGAGGAGAGAGAGAGAGTGGACTAGAGAGAGAGAGAGGAAGAGAGAGGGGGGATCCTGCAGAGACCGCACTCATCAGCTGCTTGTCACTCCCTTCCCTGCTTGTCTCATTTTCTTCTCCCGATAGGCCAATTCCACTTTCTCCTTTCCTCCCTCCCGAGGGCATCAAATGAATGACGTTGACTCAGTCTCCATGAAGACTTTAATGCAATATCGGCGTGTGGTATTCCTAAGAATTTACCGTATTGTTCGACTGCAGAGACGGCAGAGTGGAAAGAAAGAGGAAAGAGAGGGGAGAAGAAGAGAGAGAGCAGACAGAAAAGATGAGAGAAGATGCGAGAAGAAGAGCCAAGAAGAGATCCAGGGAGATGGCCGAAACAATTCATCCAGTTCATCTACGACGGAAGAACATCGAAGATGGAGATGGAAGAAAGGGAAGGAGAGAGAGGTATGATCTGACACAACCACTCGAGATTATGGCGAAAGAGTGGACTGATCGGAGGAGTGAGGAGAAACTACGAAAGTATCAACGTCAGAGTCGGAAATTGACAGACCATCGGAGAGTTAAAGAGCATGGGATGCACGACTTGCGAAAAAGAGGACTGAAAGGATACCGCCAGCGGGTGAAATTCAAAGGAGAATAACGTGCGAATGGAATAATAAAGTAAAGCTGCAATGGCTTCCAGATGCACAGAATGATGGGAAGAGAAGAGAGAAAGGGAAGGAAGAGGAGAAGAAAAGAAAACAAAGAAAAGAGTCACAAATGAAGAGATTCTGAAAGATGACTGGTCCTTCAGCATATCTAGTCCAACACTTGTCAGGCACGTTTACAATCACGGCAACGTTAGAACTGCGCGAAAAGACATTGCTTAAATAGGCATTCTGATACTAAGGTACTAACCTGGAGAACCTGGAATGGAATATGAATGCAGAGAGAGAGAGAGAGAGAGAGAGAGAGAGAGAGGAGAGCTGGAGTGAGAGTACGAGAGAGTAGCGAGAAAACGAGAGAGAGAGAGAGAGAGAGAGAGAGAGGGATAGAGCGAGAGAGAGGAAGAAAGCCAGAGAGAGAGGGAGAGAGCGCGAGAGAGGGAGATGGATACACAGAAGGAGAGAGGAGAAAGCGAGAGAGAGAGAGAGAGAGAGAGAGAGAGAGAGCGAGAGCGAGAGAGAGAGAGCGACAAAGTCCAAGAAGAATGTGAATAACGAGCTCCAGGACTATGTTATGAAATGGATAACTAGAAGAGAGAGAAAAAGGGATAAGAGTGAGGTTTGTCTGGATCCGCTAACCAAGCAAGGTAACAGCTTAAGGCCATAACAGAACAAGGTGGTGAGGAGGAATCGAGATTGAGACCGAGCGATAGATCGCGAGCGAAGGCGAGAGAGAGAGAGAGAGAGAGAGAGAGAAAGGAGAAAGAGAGGAGACATGTGGCTGAGAAGAGAATGGAGAGTATGAGAGATCGAGACAGATAGAATAACGAAGTGATGGCAAAAGCATTGTGCATACGGCTGAGTGAGCAGCGCCGGCAGGGAGTGGAAGGAGGGCGGGTAGACATGAAGCTGGCAGGGCAGACTGCCAAAGGTCGAGGTGTGAATAGAGAGAGGAGAGTGGGAGGGAGGAGAATGATGGAGAGGGAGAGGGCTGAACAAGAAGAAGAAGAAGAAAGACTAGCGGAACCTTGGCAGAAGAGAAGGTGAAAAAGAGGTGGAAAAGAGGAGACGAAAAGGAAGAAGAGGAGGTCGCCTACCGAATAAAGTCGATTTGCTTGGACGGATGTGAGAAAACGAAGAAGAGGAAGCAACCTCTTCGCACGTTTTGTGGACACTTGGAAGGCAGAGTTAGAGAAAAGAGAGAGGGAGAGAGAGAGAGAGAGAGATAAAGAGAGCGGAGAGATAATAGAGATAGAGGAGAGAAAAGAGAGAGACAGAGAGAGTGGAGAGATAGTAGAGATAGAGGAGAGATAGAGCAGAGAGGTGAGGAGAGCATGAAAGCCGGAACAGATGGAAAGATGATTATAGAGTAGATAGATGCGCCAAGCCCCCAAATATGGAAGAGAAACAAGAGCGAGAGAGGGAATAGAGAGAAGAGAGAGAGAGAGAGAGGAGAGATAGAGAGAGAGGAGAGATAGATAGAGAGAGAGAGAGAGAGAGAGAGAGAGAGAGAGAGATGGTGTGCAGGATTGGTAGCGAACCCTCGAGAGACTCATTCACTCTCCAGCATGTATCTACCAGAGCAGAATAGAGAGATAGAGATAGAATGGGAATAGAAGGCGATGAATGAACGTGATAAGAGATAGAGAGGGGGTACCAGAATCAGAGAGGGCTCTTAGTGTCTCTAATCTGCATTTTTTGAATCTCTAACAATGATTGTGACTGCATCATCAATTACATCTCCTCATATTTGGTAGTTGGCTCTGATTGATTACTTGGAAAATTTTGAGTGGGAAGAGAAGAAGTGATTGCGGGATAACACCGTAGTCAACGCCCAGAAGAATGCCAAAGGAAATGCCGCCGGCGGCACTGGTGGCTATCCTCTCTCCCTCACTCTCTCTCTCTTTTTCTCTCTTAATTTCTCTCTCTTTCTCTCCTTCTCTTTCTTTCTCTCTCTGCACTCTCCTACACTCACACACTCCCTACTGCCAACCAGTGACTCTTTCGCTGTAATGTGACAGACCAAAGCGGATGAGCAGAACATGACAGGTGAATAATGAATGAGAGTGCGGGAAGAATATAACGACTAAATAATTGATAAAATGATAATAACAAGAGAATCAAAGAAACATACAATTGGTTAGAATAGGTCTCAGCATATTAAACTATACTATTTATGCACGACCAGCAAGCAGGGCACGAGAGAGCCAGTTCACGGAAGCAGACTGGTAATGATGGGTGCGTACACTGCAACAATTAAAGGCATTTCTAAGGTAGTGAATACTGAGAGAGAGAGAGAGAGCTGAAGAAATAGAGAGAGAGCGAGAGAGAAACAGTGAGAGCGATGGAAAGACATCGTGGAAGGGCAGGCAGCAACAGAGAGAAACGGCGATAGAACGTAGGGAAAGAGATAGATAAAAGAGAGAAAGGCAATGCTCTCTTATTTCGATTCACTAAATACATATTATGTATATGTATATATAATTATTTGAATTGAAGTCTTAGCATCGATTTCTGTGAATCCGATAAGATTTGTCACGGCGTCTTGTCGTTCTTTGTCTCTTTCTGCTCTTTTCCTTGCCGGGCGGGAGGTGGTCGCAGCGAAAACAATGCTGCTCCCGCTGGCAGATGCACCCTTCGCTCTACATCCGCCAGCCATTTTCAGACTCCAGCAATTCAGTATAAATAGACACAAGGGAGAACAGAGCAAGAGAGAGAGAGAGAGAGAGAGAGAGAGAGAGAGAGCGAGATACTATTGAGATGAAGGAGAGGGTCAGGTAGGAATGGTCAAGAGAGAGCGAGATACTATTGAGAGGAATGAGAGGGTCAGGTAGGAATGGTCAAGAGAGAGCGAGATACTATTGAGAGGAAGGAGAGGGGCAGGTAGGAATGGCCAAGAGAGAGCGAGATACTATTGAGTGGAAGGGGAGGGTCAGGTAGGAATGGTCAAGAGAGAGCGAGATATTATTGAGAGGAAGGAGAGGGTCAGGTAGGAATGGTCAAGGGAGAGCGAGATACTATTGAGAGGAAGGAGAGGGTCAGGTAGGAATGGTCAAGAGAGAGCGAGATACTATTGAGAGGAAGGAGAGGGTCAGGTAGGAATGGTCAAGAGAGAGCGAGATACTATTGAGAGGAAGGAGAGGGTCAGGTAGGAATGGTCAAGAGAGAGCGGGATACTATTGAGAGGAAGGAGAGGGTCAGGTAGGAATGGTCAAGAGAGAGCGAGATACTATTGAGAGGGAGGAGAGGGTCAGGTAGGAATCTTCAAGAGAGAGCAAGATACTATTGAGAGGAAGGAGAGGGCCAGGTCGGACGAAAGGAACTTACATGGTACTGAAGAGGGCGACTGAAATGTACGAAAAAAGCTCGCCCTAGTTAAAAAAAATATTTTTAAAAAAGTTCAAGATGAGGGCAGGGAGTGGAAAATAACAGGATCCACCTAAAAAATACATGGCAGCGATCTTACCAGTAATCTAATAATATAAACTATCTTTCTTCCATTTTGCAGGGGAACTTTCGTAGTAAAACTGAGAATGCACAATCTTGACAAGGATAACACAATTAGTTTCGGAAAATCGAAGTAACAAGGATTTTGCAAGAATGGTTCATTGGCTAAATAGAAGCCATTTTTGAGTTCCAAAAGTCCTCTCGGAAGCACAGCCGCGGGGCAGTACTGGGGAATGAATATGAAGGGGTCAGAGAGAAAGAAAAGAGGGAGAGAAAGCGAGAGAAAACGAGATATAGTAGTTTAGGCAAGGAGAGAGAAAGAAAGAAAAAGAAAAGTCCGATTTTCACCTTCCCGCCCAGAGCATGCAAGGAAGGAACATTGGGAGTCTTCTCGAAGAATGGCAGAATTGCACAGCGGGAAGCAGGGAGGGCCTCATTCTTTGGACACCGATTACCACCAGCCACGGGCTTCTTGCTCAACTACTATCAAAAGAGATAAAGGTGACTAGGAGAGAACGAGAGACAAGGTAAGTGGAGAGGGTGCAGAGATACAGAGAAATAAGCTGCAATTGCAGACGATGGTGTACTGCAGAAAGGCCTCGAGGAAGGCTCCACCGATCCAGAGGCTTGCACTTTTTGAGTCCTCATGCCGTTGAAAACTTCTATGGAAAGAAGTCAGCGCAAGGATGAAACGTCAACGGAGCGGAGCATTCACGGGATGGGCGGTGGAGAGTGGCAGGAACGAGGCAGAGAGCGACAGAGAGAGAGAGAGAGAGAGAGAGAGCGAGAGAGCAGGACAGAGAGAGAGCACGCGAAAGAGAGCGAGAGAGTGAGACAAGAGGCAGAGAACAAGAAGAGTTGAAGCGTCTGAATAAATTGCCCCGCGCAACATTCGCAACAGGCTGTACTCTCGTAAAAGAGAAACAGAGACAGTTCTTTTCCCCGATTCCGAAGGCAGTCGCAGTTATGGGCAGCTAATGTCTTATTCGAGATGTACCTTGTCATCTCTCTCTCATTCTCTCAGTCTCTCTCACTTCTCTCTCTGAAACTTAATCTCTCAGTTTCTCTCCCTCATCCATCTCTCTCTCTCTCAGTTTCTCTCCCTCATCCATCTCTCTCTCTCTCTCTCTCTCTCTCTCTCAGTTTCTCTCCCTCATCCATCTCTCTCTCAGTTTCTCTCCCTCATCCATCTCTCTCTCTCTCTCTCTCTCTCTCTCTCTCTCTCTCAGATTGCTAATGTCCATTCGCCATTTGCTGTCGTAGCATAACCGTGTTAGCTGTGCCTCTTCGAAGTAGAGACTCCCTTTGCTGCACTATCTGCTCCACTAATCGGTAATCACCCCTCGGGAACTGAACAAACTTTCTTTCCCTTCCCCGTCGGCTCTTCCATTTCCTCTTCCACTCATCGCCCTTCAATTTGCTCGAACCACCGTCAATCATCCCGCAAATTATTGCCCCTGGCCTTCTCCGCGTATCATACCGAGATCTGCAGCACTAATCAAAGAGTGAAGGAGAAGAGGTGGGAGCGGCCAAAAGGGAATAGAGTTGAGAGAGTCTGAAGAGGAAGACAGAACATAAAGCATGGAGAGAGAGCAGAGAGAAAGAGAGAGAGAGCAGGAGAGCAGAGAGAGAGAGAGCAGAGAGTGAGAGAGAGAGCAGAGAGAACGAAGTTATGTATTTTAGAAAATCCGTACTGACTGTAGGTGCGTTGCTGCACAAACTTGCGTACGTAGTCTTCGTCAGACCACGAAGTGCGAATGAATTCGCTTCTCTGCTGGTCCTCTTCCAGGTCGTCCAGGGCATTCGAAGCCTTCCGAAGGGGAGGTTGAGATGCCCCCAGGGTGTGGATCAGACAGTAGAAGGCTGCTGCCTGCACCACTCCCAGCATCGCATGCCGAGAGAGAGAGAGAGAGAGAGAGGAGAGAAGCAGAGAAGAGTTGGGAACAGACTCTGAATCACCCCTCTTCCACTCCTGCTCTGCACTTCCTCCTGTTACGCGACATCAAAACAGCTCAGTTCAGGCGGCCGGGAAAGAAAAAGTAAGAGAAAAAGAGAGAGGAGAGAAGAAAGAAGGAAAGAAGAGAGTATTGGTGGAGCAAGTTGAATGCCGTTGCATAAGGACCGGCTGAAATTGGATTGGCGCGCGTGGCAGAGAGGAAGCAGCAGGTGCTGGAGGGGGGAGGGGGGGGGGGAGGAGTTGGCAAGGAAGCGCACGGTGGGCAGTCAATTTGCTGTCGTGAATCGAGTCGCCCGATCTGCCTTCTCTTCTCTCACTCAATTCCACTTTCATATCCACTTATGGCTTCTTCTTTGAGCAGAAGCAAAGAAAAGGGCTGCGGAGACTGGACAAAGCCAAGATGGAAAGAAAACAAAACGGAAAGTCAAGATCTGCTTCGCTTGCTTGACATGATGTAGAAGGAGGAAGGAAGAATACAAAGATAGGAAGAGTGAGAGAAATGAGAGAGTGAATAAGTAAGTTGATGGGTGGAGTGGTAGTCACAATAATCTGACTCATTGAAAGGACAAGCCGACTGCCTACATAAGTCTTCGCAGACTCTCCCCTTCTTCTTCTTCATTATTCTCCCTTCTCACTGCTTCCTCTTCTCTCATTTAGAGACCGACCTTCTATTAAATCTCTTCTTCCTTTCATTCATTTCATCCCCCACCTCTTGTAACTAACTCTCTCCATTTTCTATCTTTTCTCTCTTCACTCTCTCTCTATCTTTTTTCTCTAGTTACCTCTCTTCTCTCTCTTTCCTCCCCCAGGCAATCTCATCTTGGCATTCCCACGCCAGCTACTCGTATTCACCTATTTGCTGGTGCACAATGAATTGCGCGAGCTGAACTGAAGAGTGCGGAAAAGATGAGAGACAGAGGAAGAGCGAGAAGAGTGGGAGGGCTCAGAGTCAGCTTCTTTACATCTTCATTTATCCATACGCGAAATGTTCAAAAAGGGCAAACCTTGACTGATGATTAAAAATAAATTTTAATCGTAGAGATGAATGAGTTGAAGGTAAAGCTTGCATATGAAGCGAAGGGTTGTCTATTATGTCTATTTGAAATAAACGACATTTTAACACGCAGTGCAAGGCGAGGAAAAGGAGGAAGACTGAGAGAGTGAGAGAGTGAGAGAGTGAGAGAGTGAGAGAGTGAGAGAGTGAGAGAGTGAGAGAGTGAGAGAGTGAGAGAGTTAGATTAGCGAGGGCGACGGGTAGAAATACCATGGCAAGATGCCATGACAGTCAACGCGTCAGGTGTGCCATGTGAAACACAAATACATTCAACGGGTAATAAAATGACATTAGCATCGCAAATGACAGAAGAGAGTGAGAGTGGAGAGAGGGAGACAGAGTGGAGAAGCGAGAGAGGGAGAAAGAGAAAGAGAGTGAAAGAGACAGAGTGGAGAAGCGAGGGAGGGAGACAGAGAAAGAGAGTGAAAGAGACAGAGTGGAGAAGCGAGAGATGGATCAGGTCAGCTGTTGAAGGGAGAGCGTGATCGCAGGCAGTTAATTCTTATGTTGCTCTCCTCCTCAAATTCCACTTTGGTTTTCGAAGGAAACTGGAGAATCTCTCCAAGACGGAAGCGAGAAGAGAAAATCCATGGAGAATGTTCAAGGAGGAAGATCATGCAAGAACCTTTGAAGAGTAGAGGAAAAAGTTTTTTCCTCTACTCTTCAAAGTAGTTTAGACAGATTAAGAAAAAAATGAAGAAGGTAAGACAAAGAAAGGGGGAACGAGATCGAAGAGAGCGAGAGACAAAAGAGAAGTGAGGGAGAAAGAAGAGGGTGCGAGAGAGAAGAGTCGGGAAGTAGTGAGGGAAGAAAAGATATCAGTAAATGATACTTAATTTTCCTATTCAGCAAATAATTAGCAGAAGAAATGAAATTCAACAAAGAACATTCACCTCTCTCACGTTATATATAGGAAAACACAGTGGAAATATTGCGATAAAGATTTTTGATCTAAATGACAATGGTCAAACTTGAATTTCCGGTCTTTTTTTTTTGACTAGGCTGCCTGAGTGTGAACGCAGGAAATACAAATGAATGAAAGTAGCTGCTAAAATTGGGAATTGCATGCTCAGAAAATTAATAACAATTCTTACTTAAAATAGCTTTGAATCGGAGGGCACGACAGTTGAAGGAACAAGTAAAAAAAACAAGCAAAAACGAACAAGTAAAATGTCTCTTATGGTAGAAATATCCATATATGCTCATTTTGGTTGCAACTTCTGCCAGTTAGGCACTCGGCTCGATTATGGACACTTAAGCATCGTTTCTGAAAGAAAGGCCACAGTCAAAGAAGAGAATCATAAAGAGAGAGGGAGAAAAAAGAAGTGAGACATCTCCATCCTCGATTAGACGAGGTCCCTCGGGAATTGTCTCTGAAGATGCATCGCTGACTTCTCCATTGGAAGAGAACCAACAACTGAGAAATCAGAAAGCGATGATGAACTGAAGGAAAAGAGAAGACAAAAGACACTGGCAACAATCCTCGATGAGTCTTTCTCAACTTTCTCACTTCAACTTATCCATCTTCCATTTCCTCTCCGAATATCTCGAACATCTCTCCCTTATCACTTCAATTTACCCCTTGTTGCTAAGGATCCAAATAACATTTCGGATCTAAATTGAGTGTGTGCGTCTCGGAAAACATGGGCATTCTGCAAGATTCATCGACCGGAGTTCGATGTAGATCCCGCAAAGAGATAGATTCCTTCGACATTGAGCCACTTCAGTAATACTATCTTCCCAGGCTTGAGATGGTCAAGTATTCGTGGGAAAAGAACTCATTACAAACCATAAGAAGAAACTCAACAAAAAACGATAAAGTAAATATGTAGAACAGAATAGTAATACTGACGGCTGAGAGTGAGGTTGAGGGAGAGCTGATTGGCCATGAGGATGAGATTCGTGAGTGGCACGTAAACACCGGCCATTCTTCTCGCTTCTCCGTTACATCAGACACGGTAGAAGATCATCTGAGAGCACATCTCTCCTTATCACTTCTTACATCTTCACTTATAAGGATGGTCAGCAGCTGCACGGGTGCACGCCTAGGATGCACTTCCATCGTGTTCTCTCTTTCTCTTCCTCTCTCTCTCTATCTTTCTCTCCCTTTCTCTTTCTCTCTCACATGCATACTTCCCTCTGCCATTCTGCTCTCTCCCTCTTCACTACTCTATCACCTTCGCTCTCGGAAGCCCTGAGCACAGAGGAATCGCTTCCAATGCCACGAAAGAATATCGCGAAAGCATGCATTGAAAAGAACTTGTGACGCATGTTTATTGTATGCATCGCATCACACGAACAAAGCAGAATCGACTGGATCAGGAAGGGAGATTGAGAGTGCAGAAGGGGAACAAGGAAAAGGAAGACAGGTCAATGTCCAATCGAAGGGATATTAGGGAGTGCAAGAGAGGAAGACAGTGAGTTCAAGTGGAAGAGAACTAAAGAGAGAGAGGGAAAGAGAGAGAGAGAGAGAGAGAGAGAGAGAGAGAGAACGAAGAGGTCTACTCTGGATGCCTCCTCGACTGAACCACCATGGAGGGTTCCTTGAGGCGTGCCCGGGCCAAAAGAGAGAGAATATTTACGCATAGAGAAGCGAGCGGAGCCTAACCCTGGTCCAGCATATTCTTGTTAAATCGTCTGGATTAAATCGCTATTCGACGATGGGGCATAAACGAGAATCCTACATAATAGTTACACGAATAGTCGGCGAAGTTTTATAGTATATATGTAAGGGTTAAAAATTATGAAGAGACCAAGTCAAGAGTTAAAACGTTTTGCAAAATGATCAATTCATTTTAATCTTCGTCGCTTCTCATGACAATGCTCACGATTGAACAACAATATAAAAGAATTAGATGGGATTTATGTATGTGCATACATAGTGTATTCAGAGAATAACATATGTATATTCGAGAAGAAAAGAATATTGTGCGTGGGTTGGTAAGCGGCTGAGAATGAAGATGGAAAGGAATTCGATGTGAGGTTTGGAAGGAGAGCGGTTGATTGCTTCTCAAAATGAGGTGGAGAAGGGGCCAGACGAAGAGAAGAACGAAGAGACGAACTCGGCTTGGCTCTCTTTCAAGGCACTGGATATATTAGAGCCCATGAATACGAGAAACTTAAGTCGCTGCTAGTTGCTCTAGAGAACAGAGCGGTCTCTGGGGGAAATGGGGGATAAGTTGCTTAGCACATACATATGTACATACAAATGATTCATTGACATATCGAGGGGGTTACATTCATCTCTTCTGGATGAGCACAATATCTCTCTCCTTGTCTCTTCCTCTCTCTCTCTCTCTCTCTCTCTCTCTCTCTCTCTCTCATTCTCCCTCTTCCTCCAAATAGTAGCATTCCCTCAAATTGGTATGGCATTGAAGAGAAGGTGAATAGATGCCCTGAAGGAGGGCTGGAGGTGCACCCCGGTAAGCCCCGTTGCCCCTTCAACTCCTGCTTCGATGCCAGTGCTATTATGTCTAAGGACTCTGCCACCGTGGACCTCTCGCCTCGTCCACTCCATTCATCCTTTCATTCCATCTATCCGCACGCCATGTAACACTCTCTCTATTTCTTTCTCTCTGTCCATCTGAACTTCTCTCTCTCTCTATCTATCTATCTATCTATCTATCTTTCTCACACGCTCTCTACATCTCCCTCTCTTTTCTATCCAATTGAAACTATGAAACAATACTGAAAGTTCCAATAAGTAAGACAAAAAATCAGATTTCGCACCATACTTTGAAGAAACTATTTTTGTAATTCTTATTTAGAAAGTGAAAGTCTGCATATATTTGTAGCATGTACATAACTCTTTGAATAACACTGTGGCGTTGTTGTAGTACGAGTCCCTTACCAATGAGATTCACGCAATTTTGACAATTTTTGATTTTTAGCGGCTTGTCCAATGACGTTTTCTCTGGTAGAAAAAAAAGAGAAATCCGTTAGATAGATCGCGCCAGGGAGAATAGTAAAAAATATCAGATATTAAAGCAAATTCAGCGTGATTCTCGATGTACTCCGATATTGTCTCTCCATTCTCTCGCATACTTCCCTCTCTCCCACCTGGCCTTTCATTCCTCTCAAACCTCTGCATCCTCCGTGGCAAACAGTGCACGGAAGTGCCCTCTGTTTTTGACGCGCGAGAAGACTGGCTACGCAGGACGGAGAGAGGCAGAGTAGCTGAGAGAGAGAGAGAGAGAGAGATCACGAGTGAGAGAGCGAACGGAGAGAGTTGTAGAGAGGGAGTGAGCTAGAGAGATATAATGGAGAGAAAGAAAGAGACAGCGAGAGAGGGCGAGAAAGAGAGAGAAATAGTCTCCGAACACTCGTAGCTTCAGGCCTTCTTGCTTTCCAGATTTTTTCCTCATTTCTGCTCTGCTCTGCCTGCTTATGTCAGCACGCGCGAACTCTCTTATCTCTTGATGTCTTTCTTTCTTTCTCTCTCCTTCTCAGCTGCTGCCTCATCTTTTCCTCTCTCCTCTCTCTCTCTCTTCACAGTCTCTAATCTTTGCTTCCCTCTCTCCGTCCCTCTCACTCCTCCTCTTCAGTTGTTCAGCCGCTCTTCTCTTCCTTGGATGGGCAATCACAGTTTCCGCTTCCTCTGCTCATTTTCTCTTTGGTTTCTTCTCCTTCTGCCCGGTTCTTCTCAGGCTCAAGACGATGAACGAGGTTGGTCAGAAAATTTTTTACATAAAATATTTGTCTTACTTTGTTTTAAAGAACTTTTCAAATGATCTTTTGGAAGTAGAGATGCAAGCTGAAACATTATGCTCAAATAACAGACGTATTTTGATACAATCATTGATGTTGACTTAAAAAAAACCCAGATCCCAGATGGTGAATTAGCATTCTCTGTTCCTGTAATTCATCCACAGTCTCAACCCTTCCGATTTCTCTATCACACATTCTCTCTCTCTCTCTCTCTCTCTCTCTCTCTCTCTCTCTCTCTTTCTGTCTTTCTCTCTCTCTCTCTAACTCTCACTCTCTCTCTCTCTAACTCCCTCTCTCCCCCTCTCTGGCTGTCGTTCGTTATCTCAGTTTCTCAAATACATTCCTCTTCTGGCCACGTCATTCCAATCCGTTCCCATTCTCCCCGTTCAAATGGATAAATATCCGCCACACCGCATATCTGAAGGTTTTGTGCTAATGACGTAAAAGGCGAACGACATGAATTGAGAGACCAAACAGTTAGGAAATAGGAAGTGATAGAGGTGAGAGAAATAGAGAGAGAGAGAGAGAGAGAGAGAGAGAGCGAGAGAGGAAGAGAGGAGAAAATGGAGGGATGGCCATATTGTGAGTGCAGAGACAGGCCGCTACGTGGTGCAGAAGGGGCAAATGTTGGCTGCCAATGATCACATCACTCTCATCTTCAACAACTCATTCGACGACTTCGTACGTGTCTTTTTTTTTTTTCAATCTTAATTTTAAATCTTTTTTGGTATGGCCTAGTCTCGGCCGTTTGCATGTTTTTTATTGTATTGGGAGAAGAAAGGCCTTCTCAGTTTCGTTATGGCATTCCTGATCCCATGATCTTCAAAATAAAAACACTGCCTGTAAATGCCATACAGATACGTGAGAAATGTGTATTAACGACCGCCATGGGCGGGAAGTTAATGGAGAGCACAGATTACGGGTTCGTAGATAAGCAAGGATTGGGACAGGAAGGGTCTTAGGAGAGGGAAGGAGAGAAATCGGGGAGAATAGGATTGATGCCATAAACATTGCTTATCAGGAGAATAGCAACGGTAACTTAACGTCAGCCTTGGCAAGCAATTCAAGCGACTCTTCAGATGGCGAGTCTACTGGGGAAGATGAGAAAAGAAGGACTCAACTGCACAGGTTCACAGAAAGAGGGAAGACTCAGAGAATGAAAAGGAAGCATTGTCATGTCAGACTACGACCGACCAGCAGAATACGAGGCAGTGAAAATGAGTGTCGACAGTTCACGGACGAGGACAAGTATGCCATTCTCCAGAAGAGTGGGGCACTCAACCAGCAGGTCAGAATGGGGGGGGGGGGGGGGGGCACAAACGGTCTAGTAAGGAGCAGCAAAGGTCTTTGTCAGTTCATTCCTCAGAAGTCAAGCCATTCAGGTCATGGCCAACTCACCAGAGGAGGCCGGCCGAAACTTTGCATTCTCATATCTGCGAGATCACGACATGCTCATGCTTGGAGATATGACAGGGCAGGTTGGTGCAAAGGAGACAGAGAGGCAGAGAGACAGGGCGATACAGAGAGACAGAGCGAGAGATAGAGCGAAAGATAGAGCGAGAGAGCGAAAGAGAGAGAGAGAGAGAGAGAGAGAGAGAGGAGAGAGATAGAGAGAGAGGAGAGGAGAGAGATAGAGAGAGAGGAGAGAGAGAGTGAGAGAGAGAGGGAGAGAGAGAGCAATGGTGGAAGCAGATACCTTGCGATGGTGAGAGACGGAAAAGTGTCAAAATTTCAGAGACTGCTTGCATAGCGAGTAAAGAAAGAAGTTAAAGGCGGAAGTTTGCTCTCTCGCTTCTCTCTTTCTCTCTCACTCTCTAATCTATCTCAACTCTCTCTTGACAAAGCAGACGACGTACACTTCGAAGGCGGAAAGCTGCGACGAGACTTGCGCAGCAATCGTGGAAGCAGTGAAGAAGGCGAAGACGGAGACGGAAGAGGAGAGACGGCTGAGGCCATTGGAAGATGCCGTCGGACGAGAGAGGGAAGACCTCCCCTCGCGCACGACTTCCTCCCCCAATGGCAACCTGAAACCGAGTGGGACTGCCAGCGAATGCGTGCTGGGTGAGCAGTCCAGAAAGGGGAGAGAAGAGACATCTCGCGAATATCCGTTAGAAGAAGAAAAGAATGGAAACTCAAGCCTCCCTTCTCCACCATTTCATGTGCTTTTTCATCCCGAGTACAAATGCATTTCTTCTACACAACAGTGGAAACTATTCCTTGTTAGCATCTTGCACAACAGCCATATCAATTTCATCTCTTCATTCGTGAAGGCTCAAAATAACAGTCGTTCACTAATCATCCTCTGCCCTTTCAGACCGATTCGTTCCAGTGGGTAACTGTACTGAAGCAGGCGACGAGGAAGCTTGGGGCTATCTGGGGCTTTGCTCGTACTGTAGAGGTTACTTTGCTCTACCATTTGGATCTTCGCGTTCTTGACTTACTGTAACAGATCTACGATATGAAGGGGATTCCGAGAAAAAGAAGATTTTAGGTGTTTTTATGCTCGGGGACACGTGCTTCCCGTCCATCCTGAATGCGGTTCGCTGCAAGGGAAAGGCTGACGGGTGCATCTACGATGCCGCCACCAATTCCGGTCTTTTCTTCTGGATCTCATCCAGCCCTTCCCAATCAATCCCTTTTGCAGCTCACGGCCGCTGTTCAGAGCAGTCGATGCCTCTCCGAATTCTGCGGAAGACAAAGGAAGCGAAGACGGGCTGCGATGACTGGAAGGAACAGTGGGTGCAGTTGCCTGCAGCGTGTGGCTGCCTCCTCTCCTCTTCCTCCTTCCTCTCCCCCACTCCATTCCCTTCCAAATCCCGATCTAATCCGTAGGCCTCCTCTCTGACTTGTACAGCTTCAGATGTTCATTCCTTCGTTTTGTTGTTCTACGGGTCCCTTGCATCCACTTTCCTTTTCACATTTCAAATAACAACTTACGGTCAGCGCATTTTCTAGTGAAAGTGATAGAGGATGTAAACAAATGAGATGGGTAGTCAAGGTTTATCCTTGTGAGTAGAATAAGCACTCGCATTCTTTCTAAGAGGTTCAAGGGTATTTTCAATGCTCTACAAATTCCGACAGTAAACTTACATTGAAATATCAAACGTTCTAAAAGGATAAGACTCAAAAAAAGAAGAAATAACTGAAGCATTCTGTGCTGTGTTCATGCATGCAAAGAATTCAATTGCTATTCAAATATTTCACGAGAAAAGAGAAATAGCAACTGGAAAATATGAATATTACGGATCTCCGTCAACTGCCCTCAAATTCGTACAGTCAGGCTCAGAGTTTTACACGCTCGGGATAGACAATATTCGCTACTTCATTTATATTAACAGAAGTTTATGGGATTCTGATTCTGAAGAGAATGATGATGCCTTGGGTAGAAGGGATACAGTAGCCACACGCTTAGATTCGGACTGGTCCCTCGACATCATCATTCTCTTCAGAATCAGAATCCCATAAACTTCTGTTAATTGCGAGTACATTGCGAGAGAGAGAGAGAGAGGCAGAGAGAGAGAGGCAGAGAAAGAGAGAGAGAGAGAGAGAGAGAGAGAGAGAGAGAGAGAGAGAGAGAGGATAGAGAGGTTACTTGGTGAGTTGTGCCCTCCTCTTGCGGTAGTCCTCGAGAGTGAGTGGCCTGCCTCTGCCCCCACTGGTGCTGGCCCCTCGATTGCTCTCCTCCAGCTGGGGCACCGTCGGGTTCTTCAGCTTGTCTAAAACACTCACGTCTCGTTGTGAGAGTAATAAGTACACAAACCCAGATCAAGGTCAATGTCGATGCGCATGTTGTGGAGGTCGAAGAGATCCGACGCGGATTTGGACAGAGGCAAGCTCCCAGCAGCTGAAGCAGACATGCTCATATCAATCACGCCAACACCAGCAACCACTACTTTCTCACAAAACAACATCAGCATTGATAATGTGTGGAATCTTTGTAAGGTCTTATTTAAAAAAAAAAGAGATGTGCCGGGAAGGAAACCTCGGGCAGTGGGCTGGCTGGACGGTCGCAAACTGCTGGCAGGCGTGGAGGGCATATGAGCTGTAATTAAACATCGCGAACTCTCCTATCCATTACATAGTTTTTTTTTCTACGGAATGATAAAGTAGAATGATAAGGCGGAATGATAACGTGGCAAATTGAAAACTAAATTCGTCAAAAAATAAATAAATAAGGAGTTAGAGAAAGAAACTGACCAGTGATGTTGAGCGATGCAACGGGAATGGTTTCCGCGTCCTCCGTCCCCCCTCCCCCAACAGCTTTGTTCTTCCCAGCCATGAGCTTCGTCTTCGCGCTCTTCCTTGTGAAAGGATCATCTTCAACGCCTCCTTCCAGCTTCGTTCCCTTTCCTAATTGTACGAAGGCACCATTCTCAACAAGATTACAAGAAACGAACCTCATTTTTAAGGTCGTTAGAAATAATTTTTGTGCTTAGTGAGAGTAAACCTGTAGTGACTAGTAAAAAAATAAAAGCACTAACCAAGGAATTGATCCTTCATGATGCCTCGATTGCGTTTGTTTATCCAGTCAATAGCCGATATGTCACCAGCACGGCGCTTGTCCTGAACAAGGAGGTGGCTATTGAGAGAGAGAGAGAGAGAGAGAGAGAGAGAGAGAGGGAGTATGAGAAAGAAGCTGACAAGTTCGTCAGCCTTCTCGTCAATCTTCATGATCTCATCTTGCAACCGTCGAATCTCCGCGTGCACTCCATTCTGCTTCGCGTATTCCTGCAAGAGAACAGTCTCATGGTAGCTATTCACTTGTAGCATCTGAGTGTTGACTGGTCACTTCACTCGTCGCTTTCTTGCAAGCTCAAAGAAAAGCAAGAGAGTGCTGATTGCTGCGCAGAGTCAAAATCACCCACCAAGCTGATAAAACTTCACTTTTCAAAAGAAGCCTTCTATTCGCATTAAAAATGCTTCCAATTTTCAATTGAGATTATGCGAGTGATTCAACGACTAGTGATATGGCTTGTCATAAATCATTTACATCTAAGTCATTCGTTCTCACTTGCATGATATGGAAAGAATTTGGAAGAGAGAATAAAAAGGAGCAAGAAACGCTGGAACATGAGCAACCAAGTGGAAGAAAAAAGAAAGGTTAGACAAGAGAAGATGGGTGGCAGAGTGTGAGAAGGCAATGAATGAAGAACAGAGAAGCGATTGAGTGAGAAGGAGTTGTTGCTGCTTCTCTCCCTGTTACATCCTCCACTTTCCTCGCTCTCTCTTCCTTTCTGTTTGTTGCCTCATCAGTGGAGGACATCTTAACTGAGCAGATCGGACTAAAGAAGAAAACACAGGAGAGCTGCGCAGAATTCGCGACTTCGCGAAGAAGCTCGTCATCCCTCAATCTTCTCTTTTTCTTTATCTCACAAGTATCCAAATGAGTGCGTGCTTCAGTTGTTTGTCTTGATCTCTCTATGGATGCAGCGTCATTCTGTTTCCTGAGTAACCCTCCGGTCAGTCTTCTCCCCCTCCCCCCTGTCTTCTCCCTTTCCCTTAATTACCAAACCTCTCTTCCTCGCTTGCAAAATGCTGGAATATTCGCGTGAGCCCTACAGCTCAGTTCGTCGGATAGAATATGTTGATGAGGAGTCAACTGTCTTCTCCTCTTTCTACTTGCGGAGAGAAATGCCTCGTAACCCAGGCGAGTCCGTCTCTTTCGTACGACCGGATGGTCGGGTCGAGACCCAGATGGTTAGACTTCATTTCACTCATTCATTGCTTCATTCATTAAGCAGCAAACCTCGTTGTACTCATATCTACTGCTTAAATCATTACTGATTCACAGAAATGACACAACATTAGAGCCAGGATGAATCCTCTGTTCGAATTTGCAGCATTTCTCGTAACGCATTCCTCCAATCACTTGCCCAGCCTTTCTCACAAAATCAGTGTAATCTATCCGAAAGCGGATATCAAATAGTCCGCAGAGCTAGCAAGCATCGGTTGGTCTTGCACTCTTTCTCTCCCTCTCATTCCAGCACCGTCTCTCTCTAAATCCTTCTTACCATACCTGTACGCATCTCATTCGTGATCGCTTCACTCACAAGCCGAAAGGGAAGTCGGATTTCACATTCACACTTCCACTGTCATCATTTCTCCACTTTTTCCTGGATTTTTCTTTGGCACTATTCGAAATAGGCAACACGGCTGGCAAAACATCCAAGACGACATGGAATATCCCCCTTGCTGAAGAATCTCGGACAACTCTAAAGGGTCGATAGACTTACCCTATGCCTAAAACTGCGCATAAGCAGTATGCTGGTCGTATCGACAGATATACACAGCCAATTATGCGGCGATACCTGTTGGGGGAATGGTCATGGACAGAGTCAGTGAATTACAGAAAGAGAGAGAGAGAGAGAGAGAGAGAGAGAGAGAGAAATGCCCAGAGAAAAATGGGTCGTAATCAGCCGGACGACAGAAAGCATGCACATGATAGGAGAAAAGGGAAGAGAACGAGAGTCTGAAAATGTGAACATGAGAGAAAGAGAGGGGAGAGAGAACTATGTGAAAGGACACATTACTGGTGTAAAAGAAAAGTAAAGTAGTAGGGAGAGCAGAGAGAGAGAGAGAAAGAGAGAGAGAGAGAGAGAGATAGAGAGGGAGAGCAGAGAGAGAGAGAGAGAGATAGAGAGAGAGAGAGAAAGGGGCTCAGAGAGAATGGTAAGAGCGCGAGCTCCACCCCTTCGAATCGTCTGCAGGGTGTCACTTCTACTGTGTTCATCATCGACAACAGAAAGAATGGCTGGCCCATCCCCTTTCCTCCCTTTCTAGTCTCTCTCACTCTCCATTTGGCTGTGCCCTCTCAGACTGATTACAACTATCTTCCTATCTACTCTACACATATATCACATCCTTAACAGTAAAACTCTGCCGTTCAATACATCGGTTACAATCTTAAGTCTCTTGACTTTTTGACTTGATTCTCGGTTTTGTCCATCTCTCTTCTTCTTTCTCTAATGCTCTCTCCTTCGTTTGCTTTCGTTCTCTCACTCTTTCTCTCTCTGTGTGATTCTCTTTCTCTCTTCTCTCTCTCTCTCTCTCTCTCTTTCTACCTCCCCCTTCCCTCTGATGTGCGTGCGCAAGGGATCAGCGCGCGATATGCGAGAATGCTAGGCAAGCTCCGCCAGTTCAAGGCCACCTCTTCTTCCTACTTCATGCTGATTCTCTTATTTTTCCTCTCCTTTCTTTCTCTGATACTTTTTCGCTATCACTGACAATAAGCGCGCTTCTCCACTACCAAAGGTAAATGGGGCTACCGAAAAGGAAGAGAAGAGTTGTCAATGAGAGAAAGACATCTCGAGAGTGAGAGAAAAGAGAAAGGGAGGAAAAGTGAATAGTGATAGGGAAAGAGAAATGACACTGCAAAGGAAAGAATAGCCGAATCCATTTCTCCCTCTTATTCACTCCTTTCAGCTATGTCATCTCACTTCCTCTCTTCCAAACCACGGAGTGATGGCCATTTAAGATAACATGGGTGTGCAATCCTCTCCGCGTCTCCCATTAGCATCCCACGCTCACAGCAATTCGTGACCTTTCAACTCGCAACTTCTTCCTGCTTGATCCGTGGCCACAACTGAGTGATATTTCCATGCCCAACTCAGCCCTGAGCAGTCTTCCCCTTTCTCCGCTCTCCAGTCACAGGCTTGCCTCCACTCGCGCACCGCGACTAGACGTCATGGCTTTAAAAAAGGAGTTCCAGCAGACCTGTGATAGAGTATCGATCGGCTAGCCAAAAGGATTCGCGCACTCAATCCCATCCATGTGATCCCTCTTCTGTTTGCATCTTCTTTTCATCCCCTAAATTTAATCTCCAAATATTTACGGTACGGCGACTTTGCGCGAAGGAAAGAACGAGATAGAAAACAAGAGAGAGAGAGAGAGAGAGAGAGAGAGAGAGAGAGGGAGAGTGATTGAGGAAGACACAGTTAGTAATAATAAGAGCGGGGAGAGCGTGATGCCGAAGATGAAAAAAAGAAGAAGAGCCGTGATATTGGAAGGATCTATGATGAAACGTCGCGAATCGTAGTTCATTATTTTGTTTGCATCCACAACATGTCTCCCAAGGCTCTTCTACAAAGTGAAGAAATAAAGACTCGTGCCAGCTACTATTTTGCTTGCCATCGCCGCTAATATTCTTGTAACTCGGTAGCATATTTTACTTCTGCAACATCTATTTGCAGATGAATATTCTCGCATTCAAAATCAATATTTCCTTCTTTAAAGAATTTCGCATACATTAATAAAACGCAAGTAATAATATCGTAGACATTTCAAATAAAATATTTTACACTTCCGACGGTCGGACACCCTTTTCCTTATCGATAATTTCTATCCACATTCGCCAGAACACGGTGGGTTAGGCGTATGGAATTACTGACATTAGAAAAAATTGGAATTTAGCCAAAAATTCCGCAAAGGATAGTATCTCAAGATTGTGTTAAGGGAAATCGTGCCGATAGCCTTAAGATTTCAAAATTTGGGCAGAGAAAAGACGAAATAGTATTCCATTTTATTTTAGTGTGAAGTGTCAAGTACCGTAATAGCCTCTTATTTAGTGCAGCTTGGTACCGTAACCACGTTTTTCTCATAATTCGTACAGGCACACTAAAAAAAACTCTAATGTCCGCCTTGACCCACCGTGAGAAGAGAAGCTAATAATGACAGTTCAGATGCTTCAGTCAGACGAAGACACTCGAACTGTGGAGTTGGGGGCAGCCGACAGTGGAAGGCACTCGCACCCCGAGCAGTCAAGGTACTCTCCCTCCATATCATCCCCTCTCTCTTTCTTTCACTTCATCATTCTATCACGCTTCCTCTCTCTCTCTTTCTCTCTCTCTCTCTCTACCTCTTCTCACCGCTATCCTTCCTAAACATTCTCTCTCCGCTTGCACTGCGCATTTTAAATTACTCCTCTGCTGCGGTGCCACATCTTCTTATTTTTGAATTCCCTCTTTTCTGCACACGTAAATTGCTATCACGTCAGGTTTTACAAGGAGCATTCCACAATTGTCAGAGAGTAGAAGGAAGCAAAGAAACTGGAAGTAACATTCTAGGACTGAATAGCAACAAAACAGAGCTACTTTTCAGTCCCCCGTCAGAGAAGACGGCGAAACAGAAGAAGATTCAGTTCAACATGTCCAGCAAGATTCAGATCATCCCCAACAACCGACAAGGCCAACTAAACACCGGATACATTGGCACCTTGGCCGGGGTCATGAAGTTGGCAGAAATCGTATGTTTATTCTGAAATTTCATTTAGAACAAACTTGGTAACAAATCTGCTCAGTCGACGAATACATAACAGGAATAGACTGGTGTCTGCAGGTGCTGGCTTTCATTGCCTTTGTACTGGCCATCTGCGCGGACCGTCGCTCAACCACCGCTGCGTGGACTGAGCACATCACATTCGAGACCTCTCTGGTCGTCTCCGTCTTCCTCCTTGGCTACGTCTGCTTCCCTCATCTTACTCTGCAGAACGAGCAGACCCGCGAGGGTCTCATAGTCGTAGTCAGTCTCCCTCTTCCTTACTTTCACAATCTCATGGCACTGCCAGTTGTTTGTCCAGTCGTCTGCTCCTGTTTGTTTGCTTGTTGATATAAGCTGAGAATAGAATAGTGAATCTTTCAACTTTAGCGAAGCAGTGATTTCTCTTGAACTATCAGGAGCTCCTCTTCTACGGCATCAACACGATCTTCTACTTCATCGCCATCTGGCTCATGGTTCACCTCTCTGCGAGCTGGGGCACGGATGGCAGAGGAGCAGCTATCATGAGTGCAGTCAGTCACCAACCAAACGAGATACTCTTATCTTCATCTCTCTTCTATTCCAACTCTCACACTCGCATGCAATAGAAGAGCGCCGCCAAACAGTCATCACCCTTGTCCAGTTGACCAACTTTCTGCGCAGATTTGTACAGCAAGCGAGAGAAAGACTGGCATAAGAGGAGTGAAAGGAAATACATCCGGTGAATGGAAGAGATACAAAGAATGAGAAACTACTTCCCCGACCTTGTGGAAGGAAATGTTATCAAACGCCAGCTGGCCGAGTTAGTGGACATTTAGAACCTTCAAAAGCAGAGAATAGATACTGCAGGGAAGGCAGACAGAAGACGCAACTTTGAGAAATATTTTAGACGAGTAGATATGAGAGGTGATATTATAACTGGAATTGAATTCAGATCGTCTGCGTCGCTCTGACCGTACTCTTCGCCATTGAGACAGTGCTGAAGATGAAAGCATGGAAAGGAGAGAACGAGCCATCCGGCAAGGTCATCGCTTCGGGACCAAGCAGCGCATGAATAGAATCATAACTCTCGCAATCTCCCTTCAACATACACTTCGCTTAGATTAACATTCATCTTGCCAGCCCAAACTTCTCATTTATCTTATCGTCGGTTGAAGTATAGCGCCCTAATGTCACAAAATTGTGTTCTTCACACTATAAGGAGGCCACCCATTACATCCTGCGAGTGGCAGGCCTCTTCTCGCTCTTATAAAATAAAAACAAGGACCTCGTTGTGATAGATCCCTTAGAAGGAAAAAATTGAATAAACTAAGACACCAAAAGGGATGAAAAAATAAATATTCTCCCTGCAAAGAAAGAGTATGCAAGATTATGGGAATCTGTATGGGAGTAAAGAGACTTCAAAGAATCCATTCCATCAACCGCTGTCCATTTTCAAGGAACAAAATTGCTTGAAACATCACAGCAGCACACACAACATGACTCACAAATCCCCGGTATTAATCGCCTACATAAAATTATCTAAGAAAACAAGTGAAAAGCGCCACCGAGGAAGCATATCAAACTAACCTGAGAGAAAAATTGCTTTCTTCAACAAAATAAACTTGGTTGGCATAAGGAAAAGAAACCATGGTAAATTTTCTCTCAGTAGATAAAACTGTATCAAAATAACTTCACCAAAATCAACATATCGCTGTGCCATTGAATAATGTAAAGAGACTTACCAGTTTCTTCATGAGATCTCCTTTTGTCATCGCATAATTCTTCGGTGCTTCGCGGAATCGAGCCTTCTCTTTCAGCATCTGCCAATCGTCAAGATAAAAAAGGAATGTAAATATAGTAAGAAATATATTTTTAAAAGGATTGTAGAAGTGAGGACTTTCATCTCATATAAGAAAAAGAAAGAAACAGCATCAATATCTGCATCGGAGTACTGGTAGTTGAGTGCCTTGCTGATATCGGATCTTTTCCGTTCGATTTCGCCAATCGTTGGAAAGGGATGACTCTAAAGCACAAAGACCCATGCATACAATGTCTGGATTACTTGGAAAGAGCAGAATGAAGAAGACGAACCGACTGCCGGACAGCGGCTTGCCACTCATTGAACTCGCTGTCAGTGAACTCAGTGTTTGAGATGAACTCGAGCCGATAAACTCGCTCGTCACTTCCATAACGGAGTTTCAAACCCTGTAGGAGATCGGGGAGAAGTCAAGAATCCTGACTAGCCAAAGACAAGAACCTTGTTCGTTCGGGTGTTCTCCACACTGTAGACCTTTGCCGTTTCAACCACATCAACAATTTGTGCAATCTAAATTATGTTTTATTTGTTTAGAGAAACTACTTGGCCAACTGACCCGGTAGTTGTTGTGGGAGGGGCGGCCGGGCTGGGGGCCAACTCCGATTCTCACGAAGCAGTCAACTACTGTTGACGCAAAGAACGGAGCGTGTACGAATTTTGACAACTTGAAGCGACTCAGACGAGCCAGCATCAACTCTGCACGGTTCTCAACCTGAACAGAGACAGGAGAGAGCAGTTAGAAAGAGATAGATACAGAGAAAAAGAGAGAGTGAGAGAGAGAAGGGGAGAGAATGTGAGATTGATAAGAAAATAACGAACCTCCCTCTTTTTCTCTGCATCACGCGTAGCATTTGGACTCCTTGAGCGACTTCTGTCGGAGGAACTCGACCTGTTTGAGAACTAAGTTATACATCGTCAACCTAAAAACTGTTAACACTTTAAGCGGGAATGTATATTGCAATGACATAATCTCAGTAAAAGACATGCTTGGCACGGCAAGCGAGGAAACCTGGAGGAAGAGCGGGAAGAAGAGCGGGAAGATGAGGAGGAGGACGAAGAGGAAGAAGACTTTTCCTTCCCGAAGATTGCATCCACCGCCAGAGATGCTTTCTTTGCTGAATCACTCACTTCAGTTACTTACTAGTAGTTACAATACAAGGGAAACTCGACGAAAACGAGAGGATCGAAATACTAAATAGAAATTAGTTCAATCTTAGAATGAACATGAAATATTCCGACAGCATCTTGTTTATAATTTAGCGGTGAAAATAATGAAGATTCAAGCAAGAATCACTTTAGCTTGAACACGAACCTTCTCTCTCCTTTCTCTTGTTTAGGAGATCCAGCATTGCAGTTTTCTGCTTCTTCTTGCGAGTGATGTCACTGGGATTGGCAAAGACATCGGGGTCGCTCTCTTCCCCTTCTTCCTTCGTGTCTAGTGAAGGCTTCTCTTCCGTCATTCCCAAAGATGATCCTTTAAAAATTCGCCATCGAAAGTATTGGGGCAAATACTTCGAACATAAAAACAGAACCTCGCCTATCGTCGTCAGAATCATCATCTGAATCGGATGCAGCTTTCTTCTTCTTATCCTTATGTTTCGACTTTTCCTCGGAGTCAAAACCATTCTTCTCGCGTAACCGCTTTTCGATCTGCTGCCTGTACAGCAGATGATAGTTGTAAAGATAAAGAAAAAAGAAATCACGCAGTGTTCAAAAAGTCTCGATCACTTTTTTCTTCAGCAATACGGGCTCGACACTCCAGAATTTTTACTTTGAATACTTCCGACTAATTGGGTTTAGGGAACATTTAAACACGGAAGTCACAAAAAATAATAAGTTTACCGGATCTTTTGACTTTCGAGTGCTTCCATGCGATTGAAGATTTCTTGCTCTCGCTCCTTTTCACTCATCATCTCAAGTTTCCTTTGCTCTTCTTCCGTCAATTGCAGACCTCCTCCGACTCCAGCAAGTTCATCGTCGCTTGATCCTCGCCCTCCCTACAAAACATTCAATGTGACTGTAACAGGGTGGACAAGCAGAAATATCGCCACTATTGAACTTCGGTTCCTCCCGGAAAAAAATGAAATGTAAACTTAAAATGAATGGTATTCAAATGACAATCAAAGAAATTAAATGGCATTTAATTTCGAATATGCAAACAGTTATAATAAAAAGAGTACAATATACCTTTCCCTTTGATTTCTTCTTCTTTGAAGGCCCTGGCTTGCTTGGCGCGGGCGCCTTCCGCTTTCTGCTTGAAGATTGAATAATGCCTTCATCCTCTGAGCTCGAGTCTCCCGAACTTGATCCGGTATCTCAATAAAGTTAATGGACGACTATATTCGCGATGTTAAGAGACGCCAAACTCACCGCTCTCTATGAAGCTCGCCTTCTGAGAAGTAGTCCTGGCTGGCCTTCTCCCGCCCTTCTTCTTCTTGTTGCCATCATCCGAGTCGTCAGAAGAGGCCTTCTTCCACTTAACAACGAAGCGTCAACTCGGGAATAGCTATGGAATATACAGGAATAGCGCAACCTTGTTCTTTTTGCCGCTGTCGGAGAATTCTGAATCGTCAGACGACATCGAGGATTATCTCTAACAGATCTCAATGAATGTCTAACGTAAACGACTAAGAAAATAATATAAATCAATGGATATTTCGCTTAGGTTGGATGCTTCGAAAATTTTAGTGTAGCCATATTGGTCAATCTTGTAAACATCGGAAACACACTTTTATTGTACTACTGTCGTTGACTAAATAAATTCCTAGGCAGTTATTATTTATATTTCGAATTTTATTATCTTTCACAGTTTTAAATTTTACCTAATACACAATTTTCAAATTAATTCATGTATTGTGCATGAAGAAAATGTACGTTTATGCCCAGATAGTGCTCAGAAGACAGTAGCTTTATTGTCTGACAGTGAGATTCTCTCAAACTCCATAAATCTTGCAAGTATTCTCGCTTTGTTTTTTTTTAAGGATGAGAGATGAAAGGGCATAAACCGGATGGAATATTCTTTATTCTGAAAATGGCAGATGAAGAAATGAGTTGAATTGCCCTAGTCAAGGCCGGAATCGGTCGTTCCTGCCCACTGCGATGTTCCTCTTCATGAGTGGTGCGTCTTGGAGGAAGAAGCCGCCTTCTCCCACATCGACTCCGCTCTCCAGCTGCAACCACACAGACCAATTCCTTTTCCACCACTCAGCTAACTCGATATTTCTATGTTCTCTTGCTACGTACATTCTGACTTTATATAACCGAGGTGGAAATGCTGCTCTGACGAAGTTTTCCCAAGTATTTTTTTAGTCTCGTCTCCGTTTCATCGTCCATGTTTAATTTAATCCTTTCTTACTGGGGGATGGGGATGCCATTCGCTCATCCATCAAGAACCACAAACGGGCAGCAGACCGGTGCAGACCACTCATGTATCCACTGCGCTACTTATGATGTCAGAGAGAGAGAGAGAGAGAGCGAGAGAGATAGAGGTAGAGAGAGAGAGGAGATATTGAATAAAAGGAGAAGTAGACTTCAGATTCCACTACTCGGTACCCACTTCGTATTTTTAGCCAACTTTTCCATCTATACAAACCTCCTTTATCATTGATCAGGTTGAAAGAGAGGCAACTGATACTCCGTAGTAGTCAATGTCATTGTATGGAAGAGAGATGGCAGGGAAGCCTTGAGTGGAGAGGAAGGAGAGCAGGAGAATGAACACGAAGACAAGGAACCGTGGGCAAGACGGAATCATCGATAAGCGAGGAGAAACCTCAAAGAAGTCTTATTTCCTGATATTTACTAAGTTAAAAGAAACATTTGTAGTCCAAGCAAAACAAGGAGAAGCGAACGAAGGCAAGAAGAAAAATAGGAAGAGGAAGACAAAAGAGAGTGGAAGTGAGGAGTGGACAATATGGTCTGCCGGCTGCAGAGAGAGAGAGAGAGAGAGAGAGAGAGAGAGAGAGAGAGGAGAGAGAGGGAGAGAGAGAGACAGAGAGAGAGAGAGCGAGATTATAATGTGAAGGAGAAGAAATGGCACGTTCCGACTCGCGACAGTACCTTGGCCACCCGAACCATTTCATTACTGCCCTCCTAGACACTGTTAGTTAGTTATATGGCATCTTGCGAGAGAAGCACAACAAACCACGACTGGCTCCTTCTGCTTTCGCCAATCAAATATTCCTGAGAGGCAAGCATGCAAAACATAAATTATTCTTTTCAGAGAATCACGAAAGTTTTAGCATAATTTCAATCAGAGTAATTTTGTTTCACTGTATTGAAGGGAGCAAGGCTAATGTCAGTCCTTCGTTATTTAATACCGGCGGGTGGTTGCCTTTCCTTTAAGAATGGGACTCACAATATCCATTCCACTTTTCGCCCATAATATCCTTCAAATTTTGGCTGTACGAACATATTCTCTTATCTCACATCTTTCTTTATGTTCCTCTTTTTGTAATAAAATCAACAGAAAGATTCGCATTGGCAGAAACCCCAGTTCGTGCCTTTCTGCACGTATCCACCGGTGGTTTGGATGGAGATCGGCGAGGAGCTCGAGGAGGGAAAGAAGAAGAGTGAAATCGGCCGAGATCACTGTCGCCTCTCCCGCCACACTCATCCAACTCACACCAATCACTTCCTAAGCCTTTGCACAGGAGAAAAGAGCAACGAGCAACTGGGTTAGCGACTACGGTATACAGTCAGCTTGAAGCCGAGCATGCTTTCATAATGCAATGAATGGTGAATCGAGAAAGCAAATAAAAATGCAATTATAAATGACGGTTTGAGGAAGTAGCGTGAGTCTGAAGGGAAGTTCGCTGTGGACTGATGGCAGAGTGATCGTGGACGGGGAGGTGCTCCACTCATCGGGTCACTCCTCCTACACTCGCCAGGACTCACAGCCTCCCTCCCTCCCTCCCTCTGCAATTCAGTCAGCATCATGACGTCCTCTCTCTCTTTCTCTCTCCACCTCTCTCAATCTGACTCACTCTCTCATTCGTTCTTACTTGGCATTCGTGGTATTGCAAGTACTGCTGTTATTATTTAATGAGTGGGATTTTTGAAAATGACTAAAGTGTGCCCATTATGTTACCAATTAAAGTGATGAGTACTTGCACCGTTGAGTGTGATTTAAGGAAGTGATTTCAGTTGGTTGCTCGCGATGCTTCCCATTGAAGGAGAGAGCGGCGACTTCTTCTTCTCCTCTCTCTTCTTCCTTCTTCCTCCCTCAGAAGAGGCTTCTCTCCCAGATGGAGTTATCTTTGGAGAAGTCATCGAAGGTCGGTTTGGGAGATTTTCGAGTACGTGGAGAATGACAAAGTAGGGATGAAGAGACGTAACAGAGTAATACATGACCTTACTTGCAGGGAGCACTGCTTTGAACGAAGCGCTCCTTTCCAAGAAGTGCTTGGTTATTCTGGATTCTGGCTGCATCTAAGACTTTGCCCTCCTGATAAAGGATATTATTTGTTTTCTCATTTTAACCACATATTATACGACTCAAGTGCTATGAAAACATGTATATTGGCGTTAAAATGGAAATTAGGATAAAGAATGAGAAATAATGTTTAACACGGTGCAAGCAAATATGGTTGAGATATGAGGGGATGGGAAAGCTCGAGACTTGCGTATCATTGTTGTGGTGTCTCGCAATGTCGACAAGTTGTCCCTCGATTGAGATCACCCAACCCGATGCACGCCGCCATCCTCGAGTTCATGCCTCCGAGTTGTTCTGTCGTGCCAGTGATGGGGCTGCTGACAGAATCTTTCAGAGAGAGTCGTAATCATCTATTACTTTATCTCTTCCTTCTCATCTCTACTTACTCTCCTCTATTCTCATCATTCTCATCTCCCCTCATTCTGCACTCTTCCTCTCCTCCAGATCCTCTCACTCCCGTTCCTCCTGGCTCGACTCTAGAGAGGACTTCGTTCGCTTTAGCCGCAGTTCCGCAGCCAGTTCCCCTCACTTCTGCTGCCATTCCAAGTTCACCAACATGAACCCGGTTCGTAGCTTCTCCGCTATTTCTCTTTCTTTTTCGTCTACAATCTCTCTCCCCTCTCTCTCTCTCTTTCTCAGTTTCTCTCTCTCTCTCTCTCTCCCTTTCACAGGAACACCATGTTAGTTTCATGGTCCGCCGGCCCGACCACGGAAGCTTCTTCGTCTGCCCCAAAGTGCTTCTTCTTCTTTTCGCAATTTGTTCTCTTGTTTGTTATCTGTAAATCCTTCTTTAGTATAACAAGTATATCTCTTCAGTTTGGAGTGGTTGCCCCTTGCCAGAGCGTGGAAATCTTCTTCTCTTTCGATGGAAAAGCAGCTGCCATCCCGGATGACCTCTCCTTTGCTTATTCTATCTATCAGGTACCGTTTTCAATTCTGATGAACTGTCTTACAATATCTTGTCATTTTAAGGTTGAGCTCCACGATAACACGATTGAGTGGATCAAGATAAATGAAGACAAAAAGTTTGCAACACGCAGGATCCGCCAAGTATGTAGGAATATGAATATCTCTCTGTCGCTCTCTAACTCATTTCAGATCTGGAAGGCCCACGTCCGAGGCTGTGACAACCGTCTTCTGCTTCACTTGCCTTGTGTCTTTTTCCTCGTGGCAGAAGTGAGTGGCGCTCTTTATAATTTGCAGCGAAGATTACATGTATCTTTCGGTTTCCACAATAAAGATTGCAAACTACAGAAGGAGGGTAAAGAGGGATGCACGACTCGCCATCACGAGAAGCTGGACAAGCTGCTCTTCCTCCGAGACGACAAGGCTCCACGCCAGTTTCATTTTTCTATTCTCTCTTTATAGTTGCTATTTTCGTTCGCACTCTCTCGTTCTCTTTTATATCTCTTTATATACTTTCAGAATTCTCAGATGATTTGTTGTTTGTTTGCAGAGCATCAGAAGGAGGAGGAGCCCTACGACCCTGTCAAACACAACGATGACTCTGATGACTGTCCAAGTGCGGAGGGGCTCGAGGGCGATGAATCTTCCATAAAGTGAAAAAAGATCTCTATGCTCCATGTTTCGTTCTCTCTTCTCTTCTTCTCTGCTTCTCTCGTTTCTCTTCAATCTCTCGTCCTTCTGTTACTTCTCTACTCCTCCGCAGTTACTCTATGATAAATGTTTGCACAGAACTCGGCATATGTAGCTGCATCGACAATACTCCTTTTCTCTCTTTCTTTATTTTTAGCCTATTCTCTCCGTTTCACCTTCCACTTTTTTTCCCTCCCTGTCTGGAATGAGTCTCTTGCTAGCATTCTGCTTCGTTTGTGTGTATACTCGCCTTCTCTACTTCTACCTCTTTTCTTGCTGTCTTTTACCTGAGGCGAAAAAGGAGCTTAGCCCAGGGTTTGGTGTGCATCTGAAGAGCATGGAATTGCATGTGGAAGATACTTGTTATTCCCCACGGCTTCAGTCTCTCTCTCTCTCTCTCTCTCTCTTTCTCTCTCTCTTTCTCTCATCTCTCTCTACTTTTACATGCTCATAACACATCTCTCACTGATGGTGGAAGCCGATTTGATTGATTCTTCTCTTGCCAGCTTTCTCTCTTCCATCCCCTCGCTCCCTCCCCTTCGCTGCCTATTTATGAATTCGACTGGATGAATCGCTGACTCTGATCGCATGAGCAATAAAAGCTTTCTCTGCTCCTCCAGACTTCTCTTTCTTTCGCAATACAACATTCAAATTGATGCCGACAAATATATGGTTCAATCATGTTCATATCCATGTTATTTAACTGCAGTATTTTCATATCAAATTCGTATTCCTCGAGGTAAAATTATGTACTTATATGCAAAATAAGACAAGCAATTTAAATTTCAGGCCTTGCCGCCAACTTGTGGGAGAGCAGTCTCAAGGATGTCATCTCCAGAAGAGAGAGCGAATGGCTACTTGCAAAGGCCGCTCCACCTGGACACCTCTCTACTCACTCCCACTACTCAACTTCCCTACTCGGTAATCTCCTCTCTCTTTCTTCCTCTCTCTCTCTCTCTCTCTCTCTTTCTCTCTCTCTCTCGATCGCTCTCTCCTCACTCTTGCCCATGTAAACCCATATGAACTGTCCTAGCTGTACTGTCAAGTGCTTTTTCTCATTCCTTATCACAGTTTAAATGGCATCTCTTTGCATGTTGATAAGTCGATTCTCTCCTGCCGCCGTAGTAAAGTGTCGCTTTTTGAGGGGTAATCCTCAGGATGTTACCCATGAGGATAATCTGTCTGAATCTCTAGCATGAGCGTGCTCTCTCGTACTGTCTAGCATGCCACCATTGTTTACCCTCATGGGTAATGGCATGGAAAAGGCTGTGGGGTAATGTTTGGGTAACGAGGACAGGCCGAGAGAGCATGCAATTCTTGGAGACGAGATCAACCTCATGTGTAAAATGGTTATGCCAATGCGCATTGGCATAACCGTTTTACCTTTCATCGTCCAGCTCCAAATTACGAATATAGTATTTGTGGTAAAAGTAACGGCGTACTGTCATGAACCATGAAAGATTCACTCTAAATTAGCATTTGGATTGTAATAGTAACTAGTTAACTAAGTTACGCTATTTCCGGGACTACCGCTATTTTAGGGAGCTTAAGAGCTAAAAGGAGCTAAGAAGAGTTAAGGAGTTTTTTTTAGAGTTTTGGAGCTCAGTTAAGCTTTAGGAGTTTTTAGAGTTTTGGGGCTCAGTTAAGCTTAGGGAGTTAAAGAAGAGTTAAAGAGTATTTAGAGTTCAGGGTCTCAGCTAAGCTTAGGGAGTTAAAGAAGAGTAAAGGAGTTTTTAGAGATCAGGGTCTCAACTAAGCTTAGGGAGCTAAAGAAGAGTTAAGGAGTTTTTAGAGTTCAGGGTCTCAGCTAAGCTTATGGAGTTAAAGAAGAGTTAAGGAGTTTTTAGAGTTCAGGGTCTCAGCTAAGCTTAGAGAGTTAAAGAAGAGTTAAGGAGTTTTTAAAATTTCGAGACTCAGCTAAGCTTAGGGAGTTAAAGAAGAGCTAAGGGTTTTTAGTTGGAGTGCAAGAAGAGAAAGGAATACATCAAAGGTTTGAAGAAGAGTTCAGAGCACGCCAAAGAGCTTACGAATACAGAACATCAGAAAGCATGCTAAGTATAAGAGTTTAAGAAATTCTGTGCACTAATAACGACTCCTAATTTTTCAGATAATTCTAAGCTGCACATCGTCATTTTACAATTAATAAAAAAAACTATTAAAAAAGGCCTATCCCAGCTCCACTGTTCACGTAAAGCTAAGAAGGCCATCTCAGCTCCACGGCACGTCGAGCCGAGAAGGCCAACTCAGTTCCACTGAACGCAGAACCAAGAAGGCCAACCCAGCACAACGGAATGCAGAGCCAGGAAAGCAGACCAACGATGAGGAACAACCTCAAGCTTGGGAAATTAAACCGGCTTTGGAAAGAAAGCGCTGGATGCCTATGTATTTGCGCAACCTATACTGGCCGAGTTTTCGAAGGGAGTTCATGATGCTGGGTATGCGTACTTGGAATGTTGGCAAAGTGCCAAAAAAGGTATTTTTTGATAATTTAACTCCTTTAAAGGTTACATAAAATTACAAAAAAAAAGCAGAGAGTAAGGGGAGAATGGGAGAGAACTGATAGAAGTGTCTCTCTCTCTTTTTCTGAGTTGTAAGTGTATATATTTAATGTTCTTTCATGTGTTCGTGGAATGTTGTGTGTTTGGCAGCTTGTCAAGTTGCGAGAGAGAAAGTTTAACGTTGTTCTGCAAGTACGTTAGATACATGTGAAGAACCGCCTTTCTCTGCTGCATCCGACACCATAGAGAGAGGCGGCTCTTATGGCTCTCTCTATTTTTAATTCTGTTTTAAAGAGTTTTTGTGCACATATGGCTGCATGTCTTGATGGGTGTCTGGCAGCTTGCCAAGTGGCGAGAGAGACACTTTAACGTTGTTCTGCAAGTACGTTAGACACGTCAGAAGAACCGCCTTTCTCTGCTGCATCCGACACCATAGAGAGAGGCGGCTCTTTATAGCTCTCTCTATTTTTAATTCTATTTTAAAGAGTTTTTGTGCACATATGGCTGCATGTCTTGATGTGTGTCTGGCAGCTTGCCAAGTGGCGAGAGAGACACTTTAACGTTGTTCTGCAATACTTACGTTAAGTTTAGTGTACTTACAGAGTTGTAAGCAGCATAATTGATAGTTTTGAGTTTAAAAAGCCAAAGGTCCTCGCACGACTTTGATCATACTGTACACGGCAAGAGTTTTAGTGAGAGCTTATTGGCTGGCTGAGGGGAGGAGCTTATGTCTCGTTTTCTTCACTCTCTCCTCTGCACACAATTCCTCGCTTTTTTCTGGCTCTCTCGCTTGCTCCGCCTCCTTCTCGCACACGCTAAAAAGATCGCAGATCCGTAAGGACTTATGAGGAGCTACAGCAAATGTAATTTCATTATGAGTATGTTATTTTAATTGCCGTTTACAGTTAAGTCTATGCTTTATTGTTTTTATATATGCCATCACGTGAGTGACGACAAGACGAAGGAGGCCGCCGCGGCTGCAGCAGAAACTGCGCCAGCCAATCTGCCCGAGCTGAACGAAGAGGAGAAGGCCCAGGTTCTTATTCTGCTTATGCTTATTTCGTAAATGAAAACCTTAAACATATTGGGATATTGTTTGCAGTTTGTTTGTGATTGGTCATGTGTCTTTTTCTTAGAATAGCGCCACAACTGACACCAATTTAGGCCAATCTAACACCAATCTAGGCCTTTTTCTTTGTTGTCGTTTTGTTTTCCAACTCGAGTGAAGATCTTTAGATGAATGTGTAATCAATCCTAATTTGCATCTCTCTTTCTCTCTCCCTCTTTCTATCTCTTAAGATGGAAGTGGACTCAGCGGCAGCCGCGCAAGACGGCGCTGCTCCACCGGCCGAGATGCTCCCGTCGCCTCTCCAGTTCCGCTCTCCAGCTCCACTCTCCAGCTCTCCAGCTTCGCATTGCTCGTGCACTCGGGACGGTTCGTGGTTCTTTTTTCTTCTTTTTTAAAATCATTAATTCATTCGTTATTTGAACGTGACCACACGTTAGTTAGCTATCATCAATAGACTCATCAACTCGGCAATGTTCTTTTTATTTGAATTATTCATTTTTCGACGCATTTTACGTTTTTAGGGGCCATTTTACGGGTTACTGTAATACTGTAAGTTGGGAATGTTCCTTTCTACTTTGAATACGATGGATTTTCATATGTAATTCAAAATTCTTCTTCAGTTGGTCTGACGCTTGATCCTGCCGCAACTCTCACTGCAGCGCCAAGGGATTCGACATCTGTTTCGCCATTCCCCACTGTATTCCCTTCGGTACCGTCTCGGCCATCTGCAATGCATACTCGAATCTTGATTCTACCATGATTCCGTATTTATGCTGGAAATTCCTGTTGTGTTGTGGAATGGATGTGATCTGTGTGTTTGCTCTCCCTCCATTTTTTCTTTTGGTATAAGTTAAGCTTGCGGATTCAGGAACATATTGAAAGTGAAAGAGCCAGCAGCTCAGAGTCTGTTGTTCCTTGCCACAGTTACTAGTTCTTGTGCTAGAAAGCGACTTTATTATAGGATATTCCTTGTAACTTGGTAGTTAGTGATGGCGTGGATAATGTTCAACTTAATGAAAACAAATAGCTCATTTTAGTCTGTATTATACGCAGATTTTTCCTCTTGTGTTTTTGTTTTTCTTCCTCTTTTCTTCTTTTCTCTTTTGTAAGGCTGATTTCCATGTACACTCTTGTTTAGACCCATCCATTAGCTTCTCATTCACTGTTTGATAACATTATTGTTACAAATAGCTGTTTTTGCTGTAGGTGAATTTCCAATAAGAAAATGATGGATATAAAGTGTGCTGCAGCAAGGTGTAGTTGTAGTCCGCATCGGAATGGTCCCAAATAGGAGCGACAGAAGAATGAAGATGAAGCAGGAATGGAGCAGGGATGACTGAGGGATGACAGCAGCAAAGAATATACGAAAGGAAAAGATAGCATCTTTCAGCTGACATTACCCTCAGGATAATGCCCGGCGAAACTGAGTGGTAATGGTTTTACCCTCATGGGTAACAACCTCAGGATTACCCCTCAAAAAGCGACACTTTACTACGGCGGCTGGCTAGAAAAGTGAGAAATGGGAAGAAAGAGCACGGGTCCTCTGACTCATTTCTTCACTTCGACTTTTTCCTTCCCAGGATCATTCTCCTGCTCTAAGCATGAAGATTCGTGTTCCTAAAAGACAATACTCGACAGATGATCCTCTTCAACGGATGGAGACTCCAATGTTTGAGAAGGTCATCCGTTACTTATTTTCATTTGTAGTAGATGATTGATTGATTTGGTTATAGAAGACAGTAATCAAGAAGGGACCTTCTTCTCCTGGAACTGTTCTCACGATGGCGGGACTTTTCGTCGTAGGAATCATGCTTATCATCTCAGGGCTTCTCGTTCTGATACTCGTATGTTTCGACTTTCATTCATTCATCTTCTATACTGAGCTTCGTTTTATTTTCTGTAAAATGTAATCTTTATTATCCTCTACTTAAAAGAGGATGATCACCAAATCGCGTTTACCCTGGGAGTAGGCACTCTCATTCTCGTATGCTATTTCGCAGGCTGCACGAAGTCGCTGCGCAATAATAGCACGCTCCTATGAGAGGGCGATCTCACATAATTTTTCAGGAAACCTTTAATCCACATTCTCCCCTTTTATTGAATTTTTTTCTGTTAACCGTTCAACATCTCGCTTTTATGTCCCCCTCTCGCTAAGGCATGCGAGTGAAACCTTGTTAATTGTCAAGAGAACAACATTGATAACGTGTAAGGAGAGTATTGGTGGATTGTTTGCAGCAGCGAGAGACTGCGTTCCTCATCACTGGCTGCGTCTTCGTGGGCACGGGATTGGCGATGCAATTCGTGTGTCTGCTACTCCAGTGGAAGAATCTCGTCAAGTTCGTGCGTGACTTGAACAAGGATCTCTACTTCCTGAATATGAGCGAGTCCACAGTGGGCGGGGTCATTACTGCCCTGAATGCCACTGACTAGCTTTCTCTCTTCTTCTTGGGTAGAAGAGTTCTGCTGGATTCATCGACCAGCCTTCAATCGCAGCCATTAGTTGACATGGATGAGAAATGGTGAGCGAATTGCCATGTTTGCTTGTTCACCAATTTTAAATATTTTTCAGAGCCCACATGTACTTTAAATTCAATGCTTTACTTTTCTTTTTTGTACATATATTTTTGCCTGATTCTTGCATACGGGTCACACTATTCTGTTTTAGGGTTATTGTGTTTACGTTTTTTCGACATAATCTTCTTTCCTTATTATACTCCGATTTTAATAAAGGATGGATTTTCTCTTATAGCGTTGCAATTCAAAGTATCCGCTGAAACCCAAATGGCTGCTCGTTTTCCCCAAATTTTCACCTTTGTTTTATTGTGAGAACAGGGCATGGTCAGATAGAAAAAATTCTGCGGTGAGTCTTTTACTTTTTAACATAAGCCTTTTTATACCCAGTCATGTCTTTCTTCATTAGAGTGAAGGAAGAATATGGAGCGACATTCCGCAAAGTTGTTTTATTCCTCTCGGAGAATTTAGATCGCCCGAGGCGATTGGAAGAAGCGGAAGTCGAGAGCAGCGAAAGCAAAATCTACCAAGGCAACCAAGTTTCTTGCGATTTCAACTTGCCCAAGCGATACCTGATATCCATAGAATAACAAAAGCACCGATGAAGGACTCGGGCGAGGTATTTATTGAGTTTCAAGAATCACCGGTTCATTTTGATATTAATGACCGCGTTTGAGAGCTGATTGGGATAAAGGTGCCAGAGCAGCTCAAATAAAGCATGTGAAGGAGAGAACGAGTGCAACATGGAGAGTAGAAAAGGATAGGGAAGAGTGAGAGAGAGAGAGAGAGAGAGAGAGAGAGAGAGAGAGAGAGAGAGAAAGAGACTGTGAAGGGAAACGACGATGGCGAAGCTAGAATGTTGCAGTGAGGCCAGTTTATCACTCGCGAAATATTGGGGTGATAGTCGGGGGGGGGGGGGGAGCCGATCTATGACTGGGAACAAGCTTGCGCAGGTTTGTTCTACCCCATGCGCTCTTTCACCATTTCCTGCCGTCAGGCTTGCTAGTCTCTCTCCCTCTGTATCCTCCCTCTGTCTCTATCTTACCGTCCATCTCTCTCTAACTCATTATCTCTCTCCATCACTGTCTCTCCTCCTCCCTGACCATATCTCCCTGTCTCCTTATCTTCTATCTCTCTCGCCTTTTTCCCGTTTATTTCCTTTTCCTGTTTCTTCTCACTTTCATTCTCAGTAACTCTCTCCTTATTTCTCTCTATTGCTCCTACAATCTGCACCACCAACTGGATGCGATTCATGAACATGCGTATTCGAAGACAGAGAGATACAGAAGAGAGAGAGAGAGAGAGAGAGAGAGAAGACCTATTATATCCCTTTATTGGGAACTGGATTAGTTCAAGACAAAGGAAAGCCGAGCTGGCCGACCGAGAGAAATGGCTGAAGCGGAAAGGAGAAAAGTAGGGAGAGTGAAAATCAAGCATGCTCGTGGCATGGCAGAGAAAGTGAGAGAGAGAGAGAGCGAGAGAGGAGAGAGAGCGAGAGAGAGAGAGAGAGAGAGAGAGAGAGAGCGAGAGAGGAGAGAGAGCGAGAGAGAGAGAGAGAGAGAGAGAGCGAGAGAGAAGGAGGGGACGGAAAGAAGAATGACCACTCACTGATTATATCGTGAGGGAAGCATATCTGACACGGTGGAATGTGCGTGGGGCTAGGAGATATCTTCAAAATGATTTATTAGCTTGCCCGGCAGAGGCCACGGCAAGGGCAGTCAGATGGCAGTCGCGGTTGCATTCTAAACAGACATTCTAAATGCAAACCACAGCTACGCAGTCTCACTTGGCCAAGACATACAAAAGAATCTAATGGAGAAACATCATTATATCGACACATTAATAAGGATGAGCAATTGCAATCGTGTGATGAGGCAAAGGAAGCCCGTGGCACGGAGTCAAGCAGAGGGAAGAGGGAATAGAGAAGGAGAGAGAGGAGAGGGAGGGCAGAGAGTGCAGAGATACTGGTAGAGAGAGATGCAGAGGAAGAGAGGAGAGAACACCGCAACAGCCAAGCCAAGTGGACGAGGAAGAGCATCCAGATGACATGGCGAACCACAGTTGACGCAAGAAAGTCGGCGGGACTTCTTAACGGCGAGTTCCGTCCTCGAAGAAGACTCCACCGTCGATGGCGCAGTACTTGGGGCAGATACCCTTCTCTCCCTGCGTGCCAGCCGGTCCTGGCGGGCCAGGAGGGCCAGGGGCTCCGTCCACTCCTGGCGATCCATCGGGACCTGGCGCTCCCTTGGGGCCAGGGGGGCCGGGCGGACCATCGTTTCCGGGGGCTCCAGGTGCGCCAGGCGGTCCGGGAGGTCCTGCAATTTGTATTAGTAGTTCAATGATTGATAAAGATATGAAGAGAGGGGTTAAAACAAACCAGGGTCTCCTGCCTCTCCAGGAGCACCAGGAGTAAGGGGTTCGCTTTGCGCGGGGACACCAGGCTCGCCAGCAGAGCCGGGCTGTCCAGGCTCTCCAGGAGGTCCGGGAGGTCCGCGTGGTCCGGGAAGTCCGTTCGGGGCATCGTTGCCGGGGCGACCTGCAGGGAAGGTTCATTACGCTCTCTCATTGACATTGAACGCGTTAGTTATCTGAAATCGTGGATGCTTACCAGGAGTGCCAGCCTCTCCGGGGTCACCAGGAGCTCCGGGAGGTCCGGGTGGGCCGGGAGGTCCCTGGGGGCAGGGCTTGCATGGCGGCGGGGTGGTCGGTTCACAAGGGGCAACAGGCGGCTTGCCTGGTGCGCCAGGTTGGCCGGGAGCTCCGGGGCGGCCGGGCTTGCCAGGCCGGCCGGGGTTGCCAGCAGGGCCAGGGGGGCCAGGGAGGCAGCAGCCCTCACACTGGAGATTCGCTGACGGGTTCAGTTCCGGACCACCACCGTAGGACTGGCGGCGGGTACGATTCGAGGGCGCGGCAGAGGCAAGCTTCATGTGGTTCAATTCCGTAAAGATGTCTTTCGCTGAGCCCTGAGGACAAACAACTTTCAGTTGCATTCCTATATTGAAATATTAGACATATTTGACATTTCTCTTACAAGAACATATTGTTTTAAGGCATTCATTAACATGCCATGAACAAAATGGAATGAACGAACAACAAAAGAATTACTAGCCAACAAATTTAAAATAAAAGATCGATTTTAAGATGTAAAAAATAAAATAAAATAAAAGAATAGATAAGAACCTTGCAGAAAGAGAGCTCATGATGCATTTGTCGTCTGACATGGCCGACGTAGTTGTAAACCATGGGAAGGGTCAAGACAACGGAGAGGACGGCTACGATGGAGAAGGAAACCGCGGCGTACGCCACGAACTTGTACGCCTTCATCCGCCCGTCTCCCCCACTCCCCGAGGAAGTTTCTGAGCACTGCATTCTCTCTCTAGGCTGACTGAGCAAGAGCCAGCTGCTGTGCCTGTCCACCCACAACTATCCCCCACCCTTTTATACGATACCCATCACAGCCACTCCTCTCCAGCTCCACCCCTGCCCTGCGGCGACTCTCTCTCACTCTCCCCTCTGCTTCTCTCGCTCTCTCTCACTCATTATCTCTCTCTTTCCATGTCTACTCTGTTAGATGCTACTGGTCATCTAGGTACGTCACAGACTTAAGCTATTTTAGTTTAGATGATATCGGTCCGGAACATGGAAAAGAAGCAATTGTCTATAATAAGTCCATGCCATTTTGAGAGGATGAGTCAGCTTGTCATTGAGGAGAGTTGTGTCCACTCGTCATGCCAACTTATCCTCTTTCCTCTAACCTTTGTCCTTCCATTTCCTCTTTCGTCATCAACTTCAAGGATGAACTAGCCTATGGTGGGTAAATGTTCTTCAAAATTAGTCATAAAAGATGCAGAATTGGTATTTAAGTTTTATTGTCCTTACAGATACATAGGTTGAAGTATTCGTAGAACTTTTCCTTTCTTGCCAAGGGCTGTTGTAGGCATTCACACTTTCTAAATTTGATGTGAATTATTATTTCACACATTTTTTTTCCTGTGTCGTAGTCTATCACATTTTCTGTATTAGTTATCCCCACTCTTTTTGTCCTTCTGATCATTGTACACGTATTTGTACATTTTTGAGCTGGTGAGAAATAGGATGGCTGGTGGTTGCAAACAAGAACAACAGCTTTCACATGCCCTCACTCTCTCCCTCCTCTCTTCTTCTCTCTCTCCCTCCTCACGATCTTCTCCCGCTCTCTCCCATCTCTCTTCTGCTCTCTCTCTCTCTCTCTCTCTCTCTCTACCTCATCTCATCTTCCTTCTTTCAAATCTCACCCGTCCTCGAGTATCTCGCCATACCTTTCGAGATATTGAAAGCGATATCGACGAAAGAAAGAGGAAGGACAGACTGTGAAATGCGATGGGAGAAAGTTTCGGTCCTCTCTCGCTCTTTCTCTCTCTCTCTTTCCCTCTTTATCTCAATCCAAGGTGTAGATCTTGTGAATCGTCTAGAACAAGCAGAGAGCATGGAAGAGTAGCCGGGAAGAAAAAGATGGTGAGACTTCCCTTGGCATGGCACTCCCCATTCGTTCACCCCATCAAATCCTCACCCTGCACCATCCCTAATCCTCATTTCGCAACAGTCCTTCATCGCTTGTCATCGAAGCAGTCTTAAAACGGAATGACTATCATGAACTTTAGACATTTTTGGAGAGGGAAAGTAAGAGAGAAGAGAGCTAGATAGAACAACATTGGGGAAGATGAAAAGACAGGGACATGCAGAGAAAGAAAAAGAAAAAAGAAAGAGGGAATGTGAGAGGTAGAGAGAGATAGAGAGCGAGACAACTGAGCGAGAGAAAGAGAGATAGAAAGAGAAGAAAGAGAAAGAGAGAAAGAGAGAGAGAGAATAAGAGAGAGAGAGAGGGAGAGAGAGAGAGAGAGAGAGAGAGAGAGGAATGCGGTAAGATGACGAAGATGTTCGTATTGTATGAAAACAAGCTGCCATTCTGCATGGTCGATGGATGGCAGCGTGGCTTAGTTACTGTGGAATCATCAGCATCAACTTGTTCAACTGGGTAACTGGCAGATCTGCGAAAACGGGATGAGACTTGCTTGTTGCTCCCCTTATCAGAGACACGAGGTGAGATATAGAAAGAGAGAGAGACAGAGAGAGAGAGAGAGAGAGAGATTGAGAGAAAGAGAGAGAGATAGAGAAAGAGAGAGAGAGGGAGAAGAGAAAGAGAGAGAAAGAGAAATAATCTGGCGAGAAGCTGGTGATAAAGGTGACAGAGTGAAAAGATCCGCGGTCACCTCACAACCCGCCGCATACAAGATTATGAGTTACGGCTGGCCACCCTATACATCCATCGTCTTCTCTCTGCCTGTATCCTCTTTTCCTTGTTTCTCTCTCTCTCTCTCTCTCTCTCTCTCTCTTTCTCTCTCTTTCTTCCTCTCGCTCTTTCTCTCTCTCTCAATTGCTCTCTCACTTCCTCTCGCTCTCTCCCTCTCTCTCTATCTCTCTCTCTCTCTCATTCCCTCTTTCGTTTCCTTTTTCTTTATTTCTCTGTGGCCCAGTATAGGCGAGTTCTTGATTAATTATGGAGTTACATAAAAGCACTTATGCTTATCTCATCAAAATGATCACAGAGTTCTTGTGTATGTATGCAAAGTAGCCACACTAATGGCACCCACTTAAGCACACAGAGCACCCGTTAAAGATCTCACAAATATTGAAATTTATGCTTATCTCTTAAATCGTTACTGCGAGGCTAAAAGAAAAATTCGACTTATAAGCAGTTGCTTAAGCTTAAGCAGTATTTTGTCCTCATATTTGATTATTTAAGTCCGTAGAAACCGCATTTCAGGCTACGGTGCTTAGCAGAGATGAATTTCAAACACCAGGACAGTTATCTTTGCCAACGTCACCGTTGCAAGGTTTTACTTGTTTTCTTTCTTCGGTGGAACATTGAGTGTCCGATCGGGCGAGTCTTTCTTGCAATTCCTATTTAGGCGGACGAATGGAGCCACCCTCTTGGAGAAGGTGGGTGTTCCTTATTCTGGCGGCTTGTCTTTGCAACGCTGTCAAAAGAGAAGACTTCAAGACCTGCGAACAGTCCTCTTTCTGCAAGCTGCATAGGGCTATTTCGGTTAGCATTTTTGTAAAGTAGGCATTGATTCTGGCATTGTTTGGGTTGCAGACAGCGTGAAAACAAGACTGTTGTCGCATCTTTAACTTACGAATGATTTAAATGACAGGCACCATCTGGTTATGAAGTGGACTGGACGACTATCGAGAGAGGTGAAACAGCCTTGCGAGCGAAGCTCAAGTCTCCGGAGAACGTTTTGTCCCTGACCGTTACTGGATTAACTGATGGCCGTATTCGAATCCAGATTCACGAACCAAAAGAGACGGCAATTCGATCCAGGTTTGGGTTACCAAACGCGCGAGACTTTTTAACGAGATCTTATTTCAGATACATTCCAAAACAGGCGCTTAATGGAGATCCGATTGAACTCCCTTTCTCATCCATTAATGTGCAGCCTGAACATGTTGAGATCACAAATGGAGACAAGAAGGCCAAGGTACTTTTGTTCGTCTTGGCTATTTTTTTTACTTATCTTTTTATTTTCAGGCGGTTGTCCATCGCTCTCCTTTTGTTATCGACCTGTACAACGAGAAAGGTGTCCTCGTCACCCAAATAAATGCTGGCGGAAAGCTCAAGGTTAACTTGTGTTGGATTGTGCATTGCAAACGCAGAAAAAGACTGTAACTCTGAACACTTTGAGGTGGAAGAATTCCGACAGAAGGAAGAAGGAAAAGAGTATCGCGACGGTTTCTGGGAAGAACGGTTCAAGTCGTGGACAGACACAAAGGCGTATGGATCAAGCAGTGTCGGGGTTCGAGTTCTGCGTTTTATCATCTGCTTCATTTCTTTCTCATTCCATTTTTTTAAATTCTCTTCAGAAGGCGTAAAAATAGTGATAATTTGCATTGTGAGGTGGACATCACAATGGTGGGCTTCCGTGTTGCGTACGGCCTGCCTGAGCATGCGGATTCTTTTGCTCTCAAGTCAACAGTTGACAATACCGATCCATACCGACTTTTCAACCTCGACGTCTTCGAGTAAGTTGTTTCCTATTATTGTATTCTTAACTATTCTCATTTGTTATCTGTTACGAATTGATGATTTGTAGATATGAGATTGGTAATCCCATGGCTCTCTACGTCGCAATTCCGTATCTCCTTGCCCACCGAAGCGATGCTTCGGCTGGCGTTCTGTGGCTGAATGCTGCCGAGACATGGATTGACACTCAGTCTACGGAGAACTCCAAGGGACTCTTCCGGAGAATGCTCAACCAGGTTCAAAGAATCTCAGTTCCTGTTTGAGAATGTTGTGATACGTTCAGGTGATGGCAGACGAGTCCGTCCCCAACTTCACTGCACATTTCATGTCGGAGTCCGGTCTCGTGGATGTCTTTTTCTTCTCCGGTCCTTCTCCCGCAGATGTACAGAAGCAACTTGCCATCACTTCCGGGGTATCGTTTCATCTCTTATTCCTTGCGTTTCTACTGGTTTGCTCTTTTTCCCTGCCTGAAAAGAAGTATGATTAGGATTGAACATAGTAAAGAAAAAGCAATGGATTGGTTCGTAATTTGAGACATCTCCTCTGCCGCCTCTCTTCTCTCTAGCTTATCATCAATGTCGGTGGAACTACAAGGATGAGGCCGACGTGGCAGGAGTGAGTTCACTTGTTTGTTTACAGGCAGTTTCTTATTCTGTCTTCTGCCTTGTCAGGTGAATTCTGGCTTCGATGAATGGGACATTCCGATGGACACGATATGGCTGGACATCGAACATACGGATGGCAAGAGATACTTCACTTGGGACAAGAACCACTTCCCAACTCCACTTAAGATGGTCGAGGGAGTCGCGGCCAAGGCAGGCTCCGCTTTCTCTTCTTTCACTACCACTTTACAAACCTGGATTGCAGGGACGCAAAATGGTTACGATTATCGACCCCCACATCAAGAAGGATGACAATTACTTCGTGTACAAAGATGCCAAGGAGCTCGGACTCTACGTCAAACGATCAGACAATACGACCGACTTCGAGGGACACTGCTGGCCAGGCACTTCCGAGTACCTCGACTTCTTCAATCCCAACGTAAGGGGAGAGAGATAGAAATTGGAGAGAGAGAGATAGAACGAGAGAGACAGGGAAGAGCGAGGGAGACAGAGAGGAGTGAGAGATAACGATTGAGACAGAGGGGGGAGAGAACGAGAGAGAGAGCGAGAGAGACAGGGGGAAGTGATAACGAGAGAGACAGAGGAGGAGAGAGAGAGAGAGCTATAAAGAGAGTTTTTCCTGATTGCAGACCCGTGAGTATTGGATCAAACAGTTTTCATTCGAACGTTACGTGGGATCAACGGAGGAGCTCTTCACGTGGAATGATATGAATGAGCCCAGCGTCTTCAGCGGTCCCGAAGTTACGATGGATCGGAATTCTCTTCACTACGGGGGAATGGAACACAGGGAAGTGAGTTCTTGACACGGCTGCTCTCAATCTCATTTTGCATTCAAGTCTTGCGAATATGATTGGAGATTGTTGTTATACATTTGTATAAAGTATTTTTCTTATTTCTCAGGTTCACAACATCTACGGAATGCAGTACCACGAGACATCCTTCGAGGGAATTCTCGCTCGAACGGGAGGACGAGACAGGCCATTCCTGCTCACGAGGTTTTCCCTCTGTTTCTATTCCCCTCTGCCCTTTCAATTCTAGTCTTTTATCTCTTTAATTGCCTATGTTTTTGTTGGATGAATTAATAGTAAGGAAGTGTTGAGATCTGGCTTCATCGGCACGCAGCGGACCGCGGCAATCTGGACGGGAGACAACACGGCTGAATGGTCTCACGTGCAGATCACCCCCGCCATGATCCTCTCTCTCGCAATCTCCGGAGTTCCCTTCACCGGTGCTGATGTTGGCGGTTTCTTTGGGAATCCCAACGAGGAGATGCTCGTTCGCTGGTATCAGATGGCTGTCTACCACCCATTCTTGCGGTAGGAGAAGTAGATTCGCCTTCTTCCTTTGTCGCCTGGTTGTTCAAATATCATTCTGTTTACTCTTATTGTTGACTTTCCATAATAGCCTTAATCGAATATTACAATCATCATCTAATCATTTCAGTGCTCACGCTCACATCGACACTCGACGACGTGAGCCGTGGCTCTTCTCGGAGACAACTCGACTCTCCATTCGCAAGTCACTCAGAGAGAGATACGCTCTGCTGCCTCTCTGGTCAGTCTCTCATTTCTCTGTTGTCTCTCTGGTCAGTCTTTCATTTCTCTGCTGTCTCTCTGGCTCTCTCACTTCTCCTCTGCCTCTCTGACTTCTCTAATTCTATTCCTGTCCTCTATGTTCAGGTATACCCTCTTCCACGAGCACCACGAGAATGGAATGCCCCCGATGCGGCCTCTCTTCTATCACTTCACCACTCTCGAGAAGTTCTTCGAAGAGGACAAGGTTCATTTGATATCTATAAGTGATGGTAATCAGTGATGATCAGGCTTGGCTGATCGGAGATGCTCTTGTCGTGTCTCCAGTCATGGCAGAGGGAGCCGTGACTGTCGATGTCAATCTGCCAGAAGAAGACAATGGAAAGGTTTCCGACGCATTTTTATTCTACTAAGGAACTTTTTTTATAGGATTTAACCGGATTTCCTCTCTTGTTCTCTTTTCACTGTCAATTTCCAGCCCGCTCGCTGGTACAACTGGCAGACAGGAGCTCCTCAGCCTGCTGGAGAGCATCGCATTAACAGCCCTCTACATGATGCCTCTACCGTAGTCTTCCAGCGAGGAGGAAGCATCGTCCCAACCTGGCAAAGGGTTTGCTTCATTCTTCGCATCTCTTCCGCTTTCTCGAACTTTTTCTTTGTCTCGCTCTTCCGCACTCTTGTGCTCTGTCTTGACTTTTTCTTTATCTAACTCTATTTCTCTCTGTCTCTCTCTCTCTTTTTCTCTTCCGCTCTCTCGCACTCTCTCGTCTCTGTCTCGCTCTCTCTCTTTCTCTCTTCCGCTCTCTCGCACTCTCTCGTCTCTGTCTCGCTCTCTCTCTCTTCCGCTCTCTCGCACTCTCTCGTCTCTGTCTCTCTCTCTTTCTCTCTTCCGCTCTCTCGCATTCTCTCGTCTCTGTCTCTCTCTCTCCTATTCCCCTCTTCATGCAGATCCGTCGGTCTGCTTGGCTAATGCGCGATGATCCATTCACTTTCATTGTCGCTTTGGACGCAAAAGGAAATGCCGAGGTTACTTTATTCTTTGGTCTTTCATGAAGCTTCATTAGTCATGAATAGCAGTCAGTCTCTGTAACAATGCATTTCGCCATCTAAATGAGTATCTTCCAAGAATTTATTGTTTTATGTTTAGCTTTATTCAAAAATAAGTTGAGCTTATTCAAATACTAGGCCTAGATATTCTTCTTTATTGTGAGAAGTTAAATTATATACAAATGCTAAATTACTTTTACATAATTTCTTTCAACCTCATTTGCATATCGCATTTCATATCGGCTTTAAAATGAAATCTTTTTATTATTATTATTTGACTATCACACCTTGACGCGCTATTTCCTGTTTAGGGATCTGTTTACATCGACGACGCGAAGACTCATGCCTACCGGGACAAAAAGGAATTTGTCTTCTCAGCACTCAGCTACAAGTTTCTTTCCTCCCCCGAGAAGGGAATCTCAGAGTAGTTGGTGGTTCTTGCAGGACGACCTCCTCTTCATCGGCAGTCTTCAAATCGCGTCCACGTGGTTCTTTCGTTGCTAAGAACTGGGTTGAGCGGATCGAGGTTAGAAAGGGGGAGAATGGGAGTGGAGGATGGGTTGGCTAACTGAAAGGCGCTTTGAGATTCGCGGAGTTGCCTCCGAGCCGAGGAGCGTGGTTCTCAAGGAAATGGCGAGTGATAAGGCATCGCTTGGCTTCTCCTACGACACTTCCAAACAGGTCGGCATTCTTATTCATCTGCTCTTTTTTCAAACGATGGTTGGATGATTTGACTGGTTAAGGTGCTGGTGATTCGGAAGCCAGGAGTGCTGGTGCAGAATGCATTCAGCATCTCCATCGAGTTCTGACGACTCGGCAGAGTGGGGAGGGCAAGGAGGAAGAGCGGAAGGGGACTGCACCCAAATGCAACTTCCTCTTCGACTCTGCATCCCGCTCTTCGTCTTCTTCGCAATTCCAGAGTCCATTCCCTCAACTCTTCCTCCATCCTTAGCTCTCCCTCTTCTATCACTTAATTCGGTAATCTAATCTATCCACCTGATTACTTTCTCTGATTCTCTCTCATGCCAACATCTCTCGCCCCGCTCTGCTCTGGTACGTCTAGCTGGATATTTATTTTTGTTGCTTTTCTTGTGTTTTGTTTTACCAGTTTGTACGAGTGGGTTTTGACCATCTCGACTACATGGAAATGTAGTTTCATCCTAGCTTTCGGCGTATACACAATGTGATTTGATTGTGAGCCCTGAACTTATCCTTTTGATGTTCTATGCACTAGGGAATTCTTCGTGAGCCATTTTGTCTAAATGGTTGTGTTCTCCCCTGTGGGGCGTGAGTCACCTTTTTACCATGGGCTTTTGTAAAGTCACTTTTTTCTTTGATGCGATCCATGATCATGTTGAGTTTGCGAACATTCACTCGGTGTGTGATGTTGTATTTTTGTGTTTTAGATTTGTAACCTGTCAGTTTAGTCATTTCTACGGTTAAGAGATCTTGGGAATAAATGGTTATTTAGTTTCAAATCGTTGTCATCCTGGGCAATGGACTTGTTTCATTTACACAAGAAGCTTGCAATATCTTAAGCATTCGTCCTATGTAATCAGAAAAGATGAAGAAAACAGGGATATCGGAGAGTTACGGGTACCGGGTATACGGTACAATTTATCGTTATTCTGGAGATCTTTGTTCCACTGAAAGGCTGATCGTGGATGAGTATTGCGGATGCGAGAGATCTCCTCCTAGACTTCTTCGTGAACCAGCACATCCTCGTCCGAGTGGAATGGATCAATGAGTTGATTGGCTTCTTGTCCCAGCGGATACCTCCGGGCACTTCAGAGGTTCATTTCATCTAGCCGTTAATTGAATACAATCAACCTTTGAGAATGCGAGCTCGATGTGCGAATTGGCCTTTGAGCAATGGCTGCATGCAGACATCTCTGATACTTCTCTCGGTTGCTTGGATGCACTGGGGGATAAGCCATCCAAGGCTCAACTCCATCACCCTGTCGTCGTGCAGGTCGCATTCTTCATTTTAATTTCTCTTTTATCTTTCACTTACTGAGATTCCCTAACGCAGCATTGGAATGACAATTTCTGATATATTATCCTGCTCAGATTGTCGATCTGTTGGACGTCGGCGTGTCCCTCCACAGTCAATTCCGCAAGCTGACATATGAATTCGTGGACCACTCTGGATTTGATTTTCTTCCCCCAGAGGACAGGGACGAAGTGAAGTACGAAGCTGTGAGTTGGCACCTTGTATATTCTGTGGTATCCTCGAAGATGGCGACCTCCTTGAGAAGCCCACCCGTTGCTTGCTTCTGACTGTGACTGATGGCTCGACCACTTTACAAGCAATGGAGAATCGACCCATTCCATGCCTTTCACTTCTCACTAAGCCTGGCTCCAAGGTATCGGAGAGGAAGAACGAGACAGGGAGGGCTGCGTAAAAAGAGAGCAGGCCGAAGTAGAGAGTGAACAGATAGACAGAACTAATAATCTTGAAGTTGTTATTGCGGCCTCCAGTTCAATGTCGTCGCGGGATCCTCTTTCTTGACAAGGAGAACTGTCTTCCTCTTGGTGGGGATGTTATCCATCTCATGGAAAGTGGAAGGCCTCTACAAATTATGGCACTGCGGCTTGGGACGGCAATTCCACAACCAAAAAAGTTTACATTTTCTCGATTCCATTAGTTTCTATTCTTCATCCAAATTCAGAGTCATGTTCATATTCGTTTCACAGTTTAATATGCATTCTTGCAGTAACAATCTTCCATTGTCCCAACCTGAGGAAGCTGTGGCGGAGAGCGAGCCAGAAGTGGGTGCAGATAGAGAAGAATATCTCGAAATGGAGACTGGAGAACATGAAGACTTTCCCGCTTGCACTATCCAACCGTGCGTTTTCTTATTCTTGACGACTCTCTCTCTCTGTCTGTCTCTCTCTCTTTCTCTCTCTTTCTCTCTATGTTTCTGTCCCTCTTTTTGTCTCTAATATTGTTGCCTAGAAGGACGCAACATCCGTCACCACGACTCCCGCCTTCTCCTAGGCTGTCTCCCACTCTTCCACATTCCGTACAACAATCACGGCGCTCATTTGATTGCGAGGTGATAATAGCTCAGGATGATCATTCTTTTCCTGCACTCTCACTATCTCTGTCCTCTCTCTCTCTCTCTCTCTCTCTCTCTCTCTCTCTCTCTTTCTTTCGCTTACTCTTTTTCATCCTGTTCTCTGTTTGCCTGCTACTCTCTTTCCAGTTGCAGCGAATTCAGTCTCCTGCTGTATCCTCTTCGCTTGGCTCGCAATCGTCTGCATCGCTTCGAGGTGATGCTGTCAAGTCAAATGAGCAGCGCTATTCTCTGCGCGATGAAACTGTAACTCCTTCTCGCAATCGTATGAGGAAGGTTCTAATTCCTTTCTGACTTGGCTGTTTCTATGAATATCCATTGAGGTAAAGCAAGAGATTCCAGTCGTTAACATTCTCGATTCCCCTCCCTCCGCTGCCTCTGCTGTTCGCTTTTTAGCTTTAGTTATTTTAGTGACGTTTGTATGCTCCTTTTCTACTTTTCAGAGAAACGACAGGAATGAAGAATGTGACTCTCCAAGTAGAAGAATGGCTACGACTACAACTGAACACCCATTAGTCCTCGCCTACCAGTCATTCTCTCTCAGCACCCTCGACCAAGCTCTGCGAGGAATCCGATTCGTCGTCGGCAATCGCACCAAACGAATTCAAGTGAGAACCATTCGAGTTGAAGGAGGGACGAATGGAGTTTCCAGGCATTTGTGATGAAAGTGGAAGCGCCGCTGCGCATTGTGGACGATCTGTGGACAATGGAGGTTATCATGGGTTTTCTTCTTCTTATAAATCTATCCGGAAGCCTTCTCTCCTTATATGTGGTATAACAAGAATATGTGACGCTTTTTCTGGAAAAAATAAAACATAGAGCAATAAAAGAATAATTAATTGAAAATTAATATATTGGCTTTAGAGACTTCTTAAAGGTCATCTCACTCCTTCAGGTTTTGTTGTCAGACCATACCCGCTGTCGAGTTCATTGCATAGTCGCAGACGAAGTGCTCTCTCATCTCATTGGCATGCCAGCCAGCGAGGCTCAAGTCAGTTTCCATTCCTGATACCATTATTCCAACTCCTCTCTCTCTCTCTCTCTCTCTCTCTCTCTCTCTCTCGCTCTCTCTCACTCTCTCTCTCTCTCGCTCTCTTTCACTCTCTCTCTCTCTCTCTCTATCCTTTTCTGTCATCTTGCTGTCTCCTTTCTTTCTTTTTTTCCCTTTTAATCTCTTTGCGTCTCCACCAATTGACCTGTACATTGTCTCGTCTAGGCTATACGCAACTCTTCGGATATTTCTCGCAAACGAGAGGGAGGCACGCGTATCGCAGCTGCGCAGGTATTATCTCTATTCTTCAAACCAAACTATTTATTTCGGGACAGTTTTGGAATTTTGCACACTTATGTATTTTAATAAAGAAAGAACATACGGTTAATATAAAGAAAAAATTAGGCTACTCAATTGTAAGAGACGAATTAAGAAGCAAGTTTGATGACCAATATTTGATGACAAAATCAATTGCAACACAAAAATGTGAACAATGTGTGAGCTTGAAGACATTTTTTAATCTTGTTTTTTTGTAACTGTGCTTGAACAAGAGATGAGGAGTGGGATTCACGTTTTCTGAATGACTTATAAAATATTATTTATGTTTTCCCCTGACAACAATATGAGAGCGAGATAGAGAGTTTTATACACGTAATGGCTACAGAAAAATAAATTAAAATACTGTTGCCTCTATAAAAGCTTGACCATCGAACGCTTTTTTGAGATATTGCTTGTGTTTTTAAGGAGTGTGTCCAATATATATACTCGCCCAACTAAACTTTGTTTTAGAAAGCCATGTCTCGCCTCGATGTGATCTTCGATATCCAATTCTTTTCAACCGCCAAGGCTGCTCCAGTAATCCGTAAAATGCTTACTCTGCCCGATGCACTCGACTGTCTTTCTTGATCCATTCCGCTTTATACTCTGTAGATATATGTATCCATTTCACTCCATTACTCATAGCTCAAGCATATGTTTTATTCTTCCAACGGGTACTTTGCTAAATGCAGTAAAGCTTAAGGGTTGTTGAGTGGGGACACAGAACGTTTGGATTTGGATCAACGGGGGAGAAGGATAGAACGAAAAGGAGAGAGCAGATGACACTCAAGGAGGTCTGAGGGTAGGGGAAACGCGAAGATGAGGAGGAGAGTATCGTCAGCCACCTCAATCCAATCGAGACATGCCAGAAGAGTCCGCGCATGAACAATGCAGGGAAACCTGCTATAGAAAGCGTCGCTGGCATTTGGAATTGGGTGGAAAAAGTACAGAATAAGCCAGAGAGCGTGAACTGACATTGACCAGAATGAGCACAGAAAAGATGAAGGAAACTACTTCTCCAAAAGTGCAAAGTTACATTTCTGAAATTGGACAACAAAAACAGCTGTGAATTTAAAACGTTTGATTGAATATTTAAAATTAAAAATTTTTTAAATGTAGATTTTTTTTTGCTGGTTTTATTATTTAGTTTAGGATAGTTTAGGATATTTTTTTTAGTGCGCTCACCATTTGTTCATCGACATTGAGGATGGCAGCGCGATTTCCTTGGCCTTGGTAGTTAGGAGCAGAGAAAACCGTGACCTGAAAAGATTTGGAGAGAGAGAGAAAGACAGAAAGAAAGAATTAGGGATATACTCCTAACCATCTTGGTGCCGAAGAATGCAAACCTGTCGACTACCTCGTGTCCACGTACCACAAGGTCGAGGTGGTGCTTGAGGACGAAGTCGTCGATCGCCTGGACGTCAAACTACTCCTCTCTCCTACTCACTCTCCGAAGCTCTTTTTCCTAGTCCTTCCCTCTTCCCCACAAACCTGCTCTCTGAAGAGTCGGCCTGATCCACGAAGTGAATCTCCGTACCCATTCAAGGTGTAGTCGGGGTCACTCCAGAGCAGTTCCGGAACAACTCCAACATTGGAGATCTTGTACGGGCGCAGCAGTCGGTTAAGCTGAGGGTGATCTACCTCTTTACAAAATATCGATTTGTTAGAAATTCTTTCATCAGATCAATAAAATTTTTAAGTTTTAGTGGTAACTCTTTGCCTTTAAAATGCAATTATGCATATGGATTTAAATTGTTTATAAGTAGATTTTTCACAGACATTGTAATATTGTCATAAAAAATACTAGCATAAGTTTGTATAGCATGCTAGGTGTGCAGTAACATTTGCGATGCAAGAAAAGGGAGACTCCGGCCTTCCCAGATCGAGTTGTGGTATGCATTACAACAAGGAAACCAAAATATATTCTCTGTTTCTTCCGCTTTTCGAAATGATGATGGGGTTGAGTTGGGCGGAGAGGAAGGAGGAGAGGGAGGGAGGACACTGCAACACACCACAACACACTGTAAGGCCAAAAAGTTAACTTGAAAAAATAACGGACATCTTCCAACCGGCCGAGGTCCTCCGAAATGCCGCCGTGGACGCAGAGAATTCTGTTGTTGACGCGCGCCACCATGGCATCACTTCGAAGACTTCATTGATGTTCTCGTAGACGGGCTGCGAGTATCTGCAAGAGAACTTTTAGTGTGCCTTCGATTGGTGCTGGAAGCGCCAAAGTGGACAAATGCTCGCTTCCAGACTCACCTCACTCGTGCTTCCCTCATGAATCCATAGGTAAAGTTGACACGGCGCGCCTCGTGGTTGCCGCGGACCAATGTGATTCCCTTCGGATAAAATACCTGAATTTTAACGTTTAAGTTTTCGTATCAGAAAGTTTAAAATGTTTTATTGTTGCTACTTAAGCATTCCATTAAAACATTGCTAACTTTGTATGAGAAGAGCAGGAGAATGCATTCCAGAGAGAAGCTTCCTCTGTCCACAATGTCTCCTAAGAAGTAGAGCATTCAAACACACAACTCCTCTCCACTTTATTTTCACTATTCCTTCTCCAGCTTTCTTTCATCCTCTCTTCTCTTCCCATGCCCATACTATTTCTCCTATCTCCTCGCCGCTGAAGATGTATTGATGCTTCATATCCACTTCTCTCATTTCCTCTTTCTCACCGTCTCTCTCACCTCCATACTCTTTCTCTCCTCACCGCAGAACACGATGGGTCCTCTTTCCCTTCCCTCTGCCTCTTTATTGTTGCCGTCAGGCCAGTTGCTTGATAAAAGCGTTGTTGCACGAGTTCCCACGTCTGATCCATACCCACACGACAGCGAAGAAGCAGGAGCGCTTCATTACATGTGTGAGAAAAAAATTTGAAAAGAAAATGAAGCTGAAATGATCTTTGAGCCCTTAATTGCATTCATTAATGTAAATGCCATAAATAATGCTAGTGCAAATGCCATAAATAATGCAGGGTGACTATGAGACGAATCAGAAATCAGAAGAGTAGACTGATCGGCTGATGCTCCAAACTGCATATACTTCGAGATTCCATGTGGCGAACACAGGGATGTCCAAGGCGGGCCGAGCCCGGGCCGGGCCCGGCCCGTTGCAAAATTGGCAGGCCCGGGCCCGGCCCGAGCCCATATTTTGAAGGTAGGGCCCGGCCCGGCCCGGCCCGCTTACCCATGAAGCCCGGCCCGGCCCGGCCCGCATTTAGAAAAATGGGCCCGGGCCCAGCCCGGGCCCGGCCCGGGCTGGACCCGGGCCTTACCAGGATGCTATCTGAGCACTATATTTGCATATTTCCCTGATCATCTGGTTTATTTTGATAAGGAGAACGAATTCACTTTCATACGCACCTTGCTATTTTACCTAAACAGATGATAAGTTGATTGAGTTTATGGCAGTTATCTCTTGTTGGCCCGTCTGCACTATTTCGAGAGTTCCACATCTGAATATCATAGGATTGGCATCATCTCCTGGAAATGTTAAGTTGAAGAGTGAAAGAGAGAGAGAAAGAGAGAAAAGAGAAAGAGAGAGAGAGAAAGAGAGAGAGAGAGAGGGAGAGAAATAGAGCGAGAGAGAAAAAGAGCTAGAGAGAGTTATCCCTCTTTACTCTCCCCGTTTATAACAAATATTTCTCGTTATTTTTCTTCACTGGCTTGCCACCTCTGTGACAAAGAGAGAGAGAGAGAGAGAGAGAGAGAGAGAGAGAGAGAGAGAGACAGACAGAGAGAAAGACAGAGAGAGAGAAAGAGAGAGAGAGAAAGAGAGAGAGAAAGAGAGAGAGAGAGAGAGCGAGAGCGAGAGAGAGAGAGAAAGAGAGAGTGGAGGTTCATTCTCTCCTCGTCTCCTAGACTGTTTTATCAGCTGCCTTGACTCAGTGAGCTTCTCTCCTAAGGGGATCTCCCTCTCTTCCGAATTCTGTCTCTCTCGCTCTCTGTTCTCTCTTCTTACTCACACTCTCTCTGTGAACATTCCTATTGTTCTCTGTTCTCTCCTCTCTTCCACACTATCTCGTGGTCAGCAACATCCAGGAGACGCGCAGCTAGAAGGCCGCTGCATAAATACATAGACATGGTCAGAACTGAAGCTTCCTCTTTCTCCTTCTCTTTCTCTCTCGCTCTCCAATATCAAAAGCTATTGCCCTTCAGACCCATCATCGCACTGCGATATCGCGAATTACCAGACAACTCAAGAACGCGTCTAATTTTAGCATCTCGCACTTCTACACTTTTACTCTTTCTCACCTTTGTCACCTGTCAGTTTGCAACTATAAAAATTTGTTTTTATTGAATATTATTCTTACTAATTTTTTTGGGAATATAACAATTAGCAAGTCCATGCGTTTTCATAAGATGTTACGGAATGTCTTTGAGTTGTAATGGGAGAGCGATGTTCATCGGAAGACGACTGCAGCAGGGGATTCTTCTGCAACTCTGAGTTGTGCAGACGGGAATCTTGCACTGTCTCCACTCAATGCGATGAGGCAACCTTTTCCTCTCTTTCTCTACTTCTATCTTCTTTCCCCTTTCTCTCTCCTCTACTTTTATTGTGTTCCTTTGGAAACTGTATTTCCCCCTTATATGGGCATTTCTACACTGTGAGGAGTATTGTTTCTCCTTTTTTAAAAATAGTTTTCGGATACTTAGGGCGAGTTGTGTCAGTCCGGTGAAGTGAAAGGACGACGGAAAACTGCATGCTTCCCCGCGAACAATTCGCAGATTGTCAAGAACAAGAGTTAGTTTTCATTTTAAGTCTGCTAGATGAGACTCTCACGCTCATCTGCTCTTTCCCTCAGACAAATTCTGTTCTGGCGGTGGTTCCGCGGTCTTCAACTTCGACATGCGCGTGGCAACGTGTGATTACACTCATCCCTGTCCAGATGGTTCCCTCTGCAATCCCACTTTCGGCGTCTGTTGTTTATTATTTAGTTTAGGATAGTTTAGGATTTTTTTAGCGCGCTCACCAATTGTTCATCCACATTGAGGATTAAGGCGCGATTTCCTTTTCCCTGGTAGTTCGGCGCAGAAAAAATTGTGACCTGAAAAGATTCGGAGAGAGAGAGAGAAAGACAGAAAGAAAGAATCAGGGATATACTCCTAACCAGCTTGGAGCCGAAGAACGCAAATCCGTCGACCACTTCGTGTCCACGGACGACAAGGTCGAGGTGGTGCTTGGCGACGAAGTCGTCGATCGCCTGGACGTCAAACTACTCCTCTCTCCATTTTCTTTTTCTCTTACACTCCTCCTCTCTCCTACTCACTCTCCGAAGCTCTTTTTCCTACTCCTTCCCTCTTCCCCTCAAACCTGCTCTCCGAAGAGTCGACCTGCACCACGAAGAGATGCTCCGTACCCATTCAAAGTGTTGTCGGGGTCACTCCAGAGGATATCCGCAACCACTCCAACTTTGGGCACTTTATACGGGCGCAGCAGTTGGTTCAGCTGAGGGTGATCTACCTCTTTACAGAATATCGATTTGTTAGAAATTCTTTCATCAGATCAATAAAATTTTTAAGTTTTAGTGGTAACTCTTTGCCTTTAAAATGCAATTATGCATATGGATTTAAATTGTTTATAAGTAGATTTTTCATAGACATTGTAATATTGTCGTAAAAAAAACTAGCATATGTTTGTATAGCATGCTAGGTGTGCAGAAAAATTTGCGATGCAAGAAAAGGGAGTTCTAGTTTTGCTATGCATATGCATACATAGAGCCTCTACGAGACATAGCGAACATGTGAGAGAGAAAAAAGCAACGCAAGTGAGAGCAGTGAAAGAGAAAGGGAAGGAGAAAGAAAGGAAAACAGAAAAAAGAACAAGAACAAGAAAGTATGTACGAAAGGAAGGCACATTCTCGGACCCGCTGGGATCCAGGAAAAGACAGTCTCTCTCTCTCTCTCTCTCTCTCTCTCTCTCTCTCTCTAGCTCTGTTCCCAAGTTCTCCTCCTCTCCCTCACTCTCCCTCTTCCGCTTATGCTTAAACATTATGCTCTTTCCCTCCCTTTTTTGTGAGCTATTACAAAGACTCATCCATCTTTTGCTGTAACCCTTGTTGAGAACGCGGGACTATCCCAGCGCATCGTAATAACCAAAACTCGGATATAGGTTGCTTAGTCGATGTAGGCTATATCAGAAAGAAGAATTACACGAAATACTGTGAGAGAAGTTAAAGGCCGTGCCAACGGTCCTCCACCCGCAAGGTTCGGTGGATCATGCTTAGGTCGGCAGCGAATGCAGGAACGTATACGTTGGCTATAGCCCTTCTCCCTGTCTTTGTCTTCTCGTTGTAAGTGTTCTTGTCACTTGCATGCACGCGACGTCCGTCCGTGCACCAGTGTGCAGTTGTCAACAAAATACAATTATTTATCCCGAGTTTTAACATCAGTTTTGCTTCGTTGACAAAAGGAATGTTGAGCTCACTCGATGCAAAGTCGAGAGAGAAAGAGAGTGAATGAGAGAGATAGTGGATGAATGGCAGAGACAAGAAATCAAAGAGAAGATACCAATAAACCGCGGGTGGGCGATCTTATTACAGATTTCATTCATTCATTTCTGATCTGACTTCTTTCTGATATTGATAGTATCAATCTCTTCAAGTAATAAGATCAATTCATACATTCATATTCATTTCCATGTGGAAGCAAGAAAGGTACATAAAAACATAGATTCACTTTTCATTTCTTAATAGAAGAATTCAAAAATATCATTATCGTTCCCTTTGTCTCGTCGCTATCTTCAGACCAACGATTGCACTCTGTCTGTCTCTATGTCTCTCTTTCTGTCTCTCTATCTTTCGCACTCTCCGTATCTGCCTAATCCTCTCTCTCTCTCTTTCTCTCAAACTGCATCTGGTTGCCCAACCTTTATACTTCTATTCTGCTATGAAAGAAGAGAGAGCCAGAACGGGCGGCTAATGGTGAGGAAAGAGAAAATGCATATGAGGAAAGAAAGTTGGAGAGACAGGTGAGAATGACACGAGAGAAGGCTAGAGAGAAAGAGAGAAAGAGACAAAGAGAGAAAGAGAGAAGGAGATGCTTGCAGCCACTAGCAAAGTCATCATAGCATGTTAACTAGGCTCATGCGAGGACATATGGAGATTGGGGAGTCATAAGAGAAGAAGTGCAAAGAGAAGCAAGAAAGGAGTAGCAAGATCTCTATCTCATTCTCAGTCTGAATCTCTCTCTAACTTGTGCATACTGCATACATATTCCTAGGGATGCGTACATCTGTCCTCAGAATGAACTCCCAGGAGGGGAAGAAGAAGAAACAGGGAGCGAAATGATTTAGCAACATGACGAAAGTAAATAAATTGCATTTGAAATTTCTATCTCAACTTCTCTTTCGCTCTCTCTCTCTCTCACTCACTCTCTCTCACTCTCTCTCTCTCTCCCTCTCTCTCTCTCTCTCTCTTTCTCTCTCCACTTTCGCACTCGACAACCACTAATCCACATGCTAAAGCGATCAGCAAACGCGCGGCGCACTGCAACCTCTCGGCCGCTTATACAACAAGTAAACCAAAATATATTCTCTGTTTCTTCCGCTTTTCAAAATGATGATGGGGTTGAGTTGGGCGGAGGGGAAGGAGGAAAGGGAGGGAGGACACTGCGACACACACACACTGTAAGGCCAAAACGTTGAAAAATGAACGGACATCTTCCAGCCGGACGATGTCTTCCGAAATGCCACCGTGGAGGCAGAGAATTCTGTAGTTGACTCGCGCGGCAACGGGCATAACCTCGAAGATGTAGTTGATCTGCTCGTAGACGTTCTGGGAATATCTGCAAGAGAACTTTTGGTGTGCCTTCGATTGGTGCTGGAAGCGCCAAAGTGGACAAATGCTCGCTTCCAGACTCACCTCACTCTGGCTTCCCTCATGAATCCATAGGTAAAGTTGACACGGCGCGCCTCGTGGTTGCCGCGGAGCACTGTGATTCCCTTCGGGTAAAGTTCCTGAATTTTAACGTTTAAGTTTTCGTATTAGAAAGTTTAAAATGTTTTATTGTTGCTACTTAAGTATTCCATTAAAACATTGCTAGCTTTGTAAGAGAAGAGCAGGAGAATGCATTCCAGAGAGAAGCTTCCTCTGTCCACAATGTCTCCTAAGAAGTAGAGCATTCAAACACACAACTCCTCTCCACTTTATTTTCACTATTCCTTCTCCAGCTTTCTTTCATCCTCTCTTCTCTTCCCATGCCCATACTATTTCTCCTATCTCCTCGCCGTTGAAGATGTATTGATGCTTCATATCCACTTCTCTCAGTTCCTCTTTCTCACCGTCTCTCCCACCTCCATACACTTTCTCTCTCACCGCAGATAATGATGGGCTGACGGAAATCAGTGGATGGCAAGAAGCGCGAGCACGTCGGAGTACTGGCCGTGGACGTCGCCAAGTATTTCAACTGGCGCCATAACCTGAAAATTGTGAAAATAAAGAAGATTACCTTAGAAATATAGTTATATTATTATTTTTATTTTTATTTTTTTGTAAAGGTTTCTTGTGCTCAGACAATAAGTAGTCGATCTCAACAAGCATGGGTTGGCTCCAGAAAACTTCTCGAGCACGGAGGCAGAGCTGAATGATCTCCCCTTCAGTGCATAGATCCTCAAAAATTTTATTTCTTTTAATTTTACTTTTTCATTGGCGCAAGTTTTCTGATACCTGGCTCTGCTCCGCTGTCCATGCACGCAGCCGAGAGATCAAAGTCACGAGCCACGCGACAATCTCAAAAAAACATCATTTCTAAATAGCTCTCAGCCGATCTATTCACGCTAGTGAATAGCCAATCAATTGTGTGCTAGAAGGCGAAACCGGTGCAATAGTCTCTGCCGTGGTCGGGTCTGCATTCTGCAAATTCGTACGCACGTCGGGTTTTGCAGTCTATAAATAATATGAACTGGAATAGCTCGCTGATTAAGCGTTTTCGTGCCATTTCGCTTGTGTGGTAACCTATTTCGACCATGGAGAATACGACAGTGAAGTCTGTTTTGAAAAAGATTCATAAACGACAGTGATCTCATATTTTTGGAGTTTACTGCATTTAACATGGGCCTGGTCGTGATTTTTGCAGACTGAGAAAGAAGCTGGCTCCAAAAGACATGTCTACAAACTACAAAAATAAATTTTTTTTTCTGGGGCGGTTCTAGTTCTTTTTGAGTTTGTTCTTTTGTTTTGTTTGAGATTCTCATTTAGTTTATGTGTAAATGATAAGAAAATGGAAAAAAAGAATTTCTCAAGAGAGCGAGCAAAAATACGTTCTGGGCCGGGCATCGAACATGGGACCTTACGACTCCTAGTCAAACGCTTCCGCAATACACCATGGATGACTTTGACTGGATTGATGATCCTTTTCCTATGACAGCGTGGATCCTCACCATTACAAGGCTGATGGTGTGGCTTGGGAATATCATTATACCGACGATTTCTTCTCAGTTTGCAGCACCTGTACCTTCCTTCGCATCTCTCTCTCTCTCTCTCTCTCTCTCTCTCTCTCTCGCTCTCTCTGCTTCTCTCTCCACTGGTCTCGATTTCTCTTTCTCTTCTTTCTCTTTTCTCTCTCTTTCATACTCTTTCTCTCTCTCAAGAGTATTTTCATTCCTATGCAATACCTTTTATAAATTGAAATTGAGTTGAAAGAGAAAGAGAAAGTGAGACTGGTGGAGATAGAAACAGAGAGGGAGAGAGAGAGAGAGGAGAGAGGGAGAGAAAGAGAGAGAAAGAGAAAGAGAAAAAGAAAGAGAAAGTGTGACTGGTGGAGTAGAAATATAGAGAGAAAGAGAGAGAGAGAGAGAGAGAAAGAGAGGGAGAGAGAGAGAGGGAGAGAGATGCGAAGGAAGGGCTAGTCGTCTTTAGTGTATTGCGGAAGCGTTTGACTGGGAGTCCTAGGGTTTCAAATTCGATGCCAGGCCCGAGACCTAGTTTTTGCATGCTCTCCAGGAAATCTCTTTTTCCATTTTCTTATCATTTACACATAAAATAAATGAGAAACTCATACAAAACAAAAGAACAAACTTAAAAAAAAAACTAGAACCTCTCCAGACAAAAATTTCTTTTTGTAGTTTGTAGGCCTGTCTGCTGGAGCCAGCTTCTTTCTCAGTCTGAAAAATCGTGACCATGTTAAATGCAGTAAACTCAAAAAATATGAGTTTACAGTCATTTATGAAACTTTTCAAAAAACGGACTTCACTGTCGTATTCTCCATGGTCGAAATAGGTTACCACACAAGCGAAATGGCACGAAAATGCTTATACAGCGAGCTATTCCAGTTCATATTATTTATATTAATATTATTAATATTATTAATATTATTAATATCGGACCCAATAATGTTGGGCGGGATTGTACTTCAAGATTCCATGTGGCGTACATCACTTGTTGGGTAGTATATTTGCATATTTTCCTGATCATCTGGTTTATTTTGATAAACAGAACGAATTCACTTTCATACGCACCTTGCTATTTTATCTAAACAGATGATAAGTCGTTTGAGTTTATGGCAGTTATCTCTTGCTGGCCCGTTTGCACTATTTCGAGAGTTGCACATCTGAATATCATAGAATTGGCATCATCTCCTGGAAATGTCCAGTTGAAGAGTGATAAAGAGAGAGAGAGAAAAAGAGAGAGGTAGAGAGAGAGAGGAGAGAGCGAGAGAGAGAGAGAGACAGGGAGAGAGAGGGAAGGAGAAAGAAAGAGAGAGAGAGAAGAGAGAGAGAGAGAGAGAGAGAAGAGAGATAGAAGAGAGAGAAATGGGGGGAGAGAGAATAATGATATTTTATTCTTTTAACGGGTACATTGCTAATGCAGTAAAGCTTAAGGTTTGTTGAGAGGGGACACAGAACATTTGGATGCTCACGCGATGTTCATAACCAGTCTCCTCTTCTGTAAGCGGGGTTGGAAAGTAAAATGGCATGGAAGAGAGGACCGGATGTGGACCACGGAGGGATAATCCAAGCTGGCTATCACTGGTCATGCCCTACATTCCTGGAAGTGGTATAAACAGTCGCTGATCCGGAGGCACAGCAGATTCTCATAGTTTTCACTCGCCTGCAATGATTGCATTTTTATTGACAATCTTAACTGCAGCTGCAGCTACAACAAACGCGGTTAGTCTAAAGAGAAAGAGAAAGAGATCTCGGAGGGCATTAGATAACATCTGTATACAGTCAAAAAAAGTTTATTTTGCCCAGGGTGATGAATAGAATCATATGCCTTAGCCGTTGGTTCTGAGTAGGTATTCTCCCCACGGATCCCATTTGTCGTGTGAAAGGGATTTCGATGAAGATGGCATCAGGTGTGTCCTCGTCAACTTCAGCAATTGATCTACCAGCGAGGGTCCGATGAAGCGGCTGCAGTGCACGCGGCCGCCGCTGCACTCGCCTCCACCGACCCGCTCTTCGCTAGCGAGATTTACGCACGCAATCAACAACAACTCGGTTTGTCATTCCCTCTCTCTCCCTCTCTCTCTCTCTCTCGCTCTCTCGCTCTCTCTCTCTCTGTGTCTGTCTGTTTCTCTCTCCCTTTTTGTCTCCCCTCCTCTGGTTCTCCTTTTTATAAAAGAGGATCTTTTCATGCACATTTGTGTACTTGCTTGTGAATGAAACTCGTGTCAGTTCATTGGAATCAACTTCTTGATACGTTGGAAGTAAATATAAAAAGTCCACCAGATCTCTGCTTTCAGTCTTTCGAAGTCTATCTCATCTGCGTTACTTGCGCTTCTTTGAATAGTTCTTCTCAATAGCTCCCCATCATCATGAGACTTCCTTCTGTTTGTAGATAATTGTCCAGATAGTTCTTCCTCTCGCTTGTAGCAGCCCTTGCCGGGATGTCTCCCCTCGCCTACTCTCCCTATGCTGCCTCTACTGGTATGCTGGGAGGCGACTATTCTTCTGCTCTGGCCAGCCAACGCTTCTCTCCTGGTGCTGCCAGCAGGAGAATGCATTCCAGAGAGAAGCTTCCTCTGTCCACAATGTCTCCTAAGAAGTAGAGCATTCAAACACACAACTCCTCTCCACTTTATTTTCACTATTCCTTCTCCAGCTTTCTTTCATCCTCTCTTCTCTTCCCATGCCCATACTAAAAAAAAAATTAGTATGGGCATGGGAAGAGAAGAGATATATCTCAGATCCTCAGGGATACGGTAGCTATGGCTTGCCTTACTCCTATGACATGGGAATGAGAATGGCCAGTCCTTATCTGTACCCTGGCTGGTCCGTCGGTGGCATGCAACGCTTTTCTCCCTACAATGCGATGCCCATGCGACCGTACGCGGAAAAGGCAAGAAGACGTTAGTAACTGTAGAGATACAGAAACATATACTTATTTATAAGTCACTTTATCATGTCTGTACATATTTGCTTTGAGTAATGATATACAAATATAAATGTCGGTGATATCACAACTCAGAACTATAAGGACATAATAGCAGGACTGATGAAGTGAAACGCGCAACAGAAAAAAGAGAAGCAGACGGACCCGCAAAGAATGCCATAGAAAGAATGAAATGAGTGTCGAGGTAGATTGGAGAAGGGAACACAATCTTTCTATTTCCTCGTCTTCTACTTGGCGGAAGCGTCACCGCCGCCGCCGCGTCCAAACGAAGAGATCGATGCGAATCGATAGGCCATTGACTGCAATTGGGAATAAGGGATTTTTTGACTATAAAAGAACTATCTATTTTTGCTTCTGACAAATGTGTCATATTTCTCACAAAATGAGCAGACTAAACGAACAACACGTAATGTGACCGAGCAGTAGACGGTAGAAAGAATCGGCCAGAGGGGGAGAAGGATCGAACGAAATAGAGAGAGAAGAGGACACTCAAGGAGGTCTGAGGGTAGCGGATACGCGAAGACGAGGAGGAGAACTCCGTCTGCCACCTCAATCTTTCGCTTCTTGAGGGTTTTACTCTTTGTGGTCAATGCGAAGGGTTCGAAATGCTAACGGGGGTGAAAATTTAGTTTAAAAAAATAGAAATGATAACACTAAGGCATGAAATAGAACAGAAAGAGAATAAATGAATGAGAGTAGCTTGCCATGTGTCTACAGAGAGACTCGTAAGAGATACGCCACTGGACGAGTTCATCCTCATCCACCATATCAGGACGGATTCGAGGGAGTCGGCGTCGCCTGAGGGTAGAAGTGAAATAGAGCGAGGATGAAAGAGGGTGAGAACAAGAGGGGAAGAAAGAGGGTGAATATAAGAGATGAAGAAAGAGGGTGAGATCGAGAGAGGAAGAAAGAGGGTGATATCAAGAGAGGAAGTAAAGAGGTTGAGATCAAGAGAGGAAGGAAGAGGGTGAGTATAAGAGATGAACAAAGAGGTTGAGATAAAAGAGGGCGAGTATAAGAGATGAAGAAAGAGGGTGAGATCGAGAGAGGAAGAAGAGGGAGAGATCAATAGAGAAAGTAAAGAGGTCGAGATCATGAGAGGAAGAAAGAGGGTGAGTATAAGAGTTGAAGAAAGAGGGTCAGTTAGATAGAGGAAAAAAAGGGTGAGATCAAGAGAGGAAGAAAGAGGATGAGTATAAGAGATGAAGAAAGAGGGTGAGTTCAAGACAGGAACGAAGAGGGTGAGATCAAGAGAGGAAGTAGAGAAGGAGAGAGTAACACAGCTGTCGGGAAGGAATTGGTAGCGAAAGCTGTCTTCTTTTCCAGCGGCGAGTATTTGATCAAGTCAGAATAGCGAGCTCACTCTTCTGTTCCTTCTTTAGGTTTAGAAGGCTTTCTTCAACATTTTGCGCAGTATTTGAACAAAGCCTTCCGAACCCAAAGAAAGAACAAATCACGTTAATGCGCTGTTGATGTCAATCTTCGTAAAAATTATGTTTGAATTGAAAAAAAAAACGATCTGAAGAATGAAGAGTGACCGGAATAAACTGACCGCACAAGAAGAAGTTTGACGGTAGGAAGATTGAGAAGAGTGAGCAGAGAGCCGAAGACAATCGTACTCCAGTGGACAATCTTCCACTCCACATCAGCGAAATTCCACGAGTACTTTTTGATGTCGAAGAAAGAGAATCTGCTTAGACAAGAAGTTAAAGACAATTCAACCATGCATAAAATGCGAGAGAATAAATTATGGAAATCTCACCGACTGATTGAATTGATCACTACGATTATTGTGAACGCATAGAGAAATGCCAGAAGAGTCTGCGCATGAACAGTGTAGGGAAACCTCTCATAGAAAGCGTCGCTGAATTGGGTGGAAGAAGTGCAGAATAAGCCAGAGAGCGTGAACTGACATTAACCGTTCGCTCCAAACTCTTGCCACACGCCTTATTGAAATTAAAATCTCAAGAAAAAGAAATATGTAGATATTAGCATTGAATAATTTGCGTTACATGAATAAACCTGAAGGGCAACGATGAGGAAAAGAAGAGTGGAGAAGATGAGGCCGGGGGCGGAGGTGAAGTGATAGTGGAGGAAGTGAGGAGTGCCCATGGCTTAACATTTTCACTTCCATCAACTTGGGGTTAAACGGTAAATGAAGAAACGCACCAATCATTACGGGGATGGGAGCAACTATCACGATGAGGCTGATACACGATGCGATTGTCTGGAGAGAGAGGAAGAATAAAGTAAAGAAATCATTGAAAGATTAGGAGAGAAGCTACAGCTTCAATAATATAACTTACTTGAACGGCGAAGAGAAGGCAGAAAGGGTTCGGGAAGTAGGCAGCATCAGGAATCACAGAGAGAACTGCCAAAGAGAGACAGAGGGCGAGGAGCCCGAAGCCGAAGTATCCCATTCCATAGATGAGGGACTGGGTTGGAGTTGGCATTTTGCCAGGAGAGTAAATCACTATTCAGGAAGTGCCCCCAGAGACTGGGAAACCATCGAGAACAGCCGGTGAAGACTGATTGAAGATTTTAGGGGATCAGTAGAACAATGAGGAGTGAGAGAGAGAGAGAGGGAGATACACAGAGAGGAAGGGAAGTGATGACTGCTGCGGGCATTTGCACAGATTGGTGCTGTAAAGATAGATGGGCAATGGCAACAGGAATAACAGAAGAGACTGGGGAGGAGATGGGAAGAGTGGGGGATTCAGTGAAGAGAGAGAGTGTAAGGTAGAGAGAGAGAAAGGGGGAGAACGAAATCAGACCAATGTGTTAGAAGTTTTGAGGTAATGTGGTATACCAAGTCTGTTGAGTTCTGTGCATCGTGTCCTGCTGCGCCTGGAAGCTCTTTAATCTTTCATATTCGGGAATTCTTCTTCTTCTCATGTCATTTATCAGGTTAAATTTAAAAAAAACAGTAAGAATTGTTATATTTCAGCAAAATATAAAATGGTAAAGTATCATGAAGATGGTTAGAGATGCACACAAAGTATGAAAGGCAATATGTAGTTTGGGTGAGAGTCAGTGACGAAGAGAGCGAAGAGTTTGAAAAGCAGAGATGAAAGAGAGGAATGCACGGCGGGAGATTCGAAGGGAGAAGAGGAAGAAGGGAAAGAGAAGGAAGAAGAGAACGGCTAGTCAACAGACTCCGCCCAGGCGACTCAAGGATACCCGGCCCAGGTTGTTGTTGTTATTCTTATCCTCCTGCAGGAAGAAGATTGTTAGCCTTAATTTTCTCCGTAAGTTCAAAGCGAACCTCGACCCCCTTCGTCTTCCGGAAAGAAGCTCCCCGAACACTCCTTCGGATGGACTTTCTAATAGACTTTCTCGCTCCGAGTGCTGAGCGGAGAATCCCCGCTGAATTCGCTTCAAGACGCGCTTCTTCCGCGCATTTCTCGAAGAATTCTATGGAAAAGCAACAAATTTCACTTCATCTTAATTTTAAGTATATAAGTTGTTGTAAGTGGCAGTGGCTTTCGAGTGGTGACCTCTGAGTTTGTGGACGTCAGGCATGATGTGCTCCTGCAGCTCAGACATCTGCGCGCCAGTCAAGCGGAGAGCGTTCTCGAGGTGCTCGAGGGCCTGGAATCGAGAGGATTGGGGGGAGGGCCAGGAGGAGATGCGGAACCTTCTCTGCCGCCTGAAGCTGCTTCTCCGCTCCAAGTCGAGCCTGCTGCTGCTCCCGCAGTTCGCCCTCTGTCATCTCCTAGTGAGAGAGTGATCTCCTCTCTCTAGACCTACTTTGTCATGGCTCTTCACCTTCACCTTAGGTGTATATAGTAAGTGATACTCAATAGCGGCAGACAAGGACTACGCTCTTGTGAGTTGCCTCAATATGAAGATAAAATGCCTACTCTCTCCTTTCCTATTTACGGGGTTCTCTATAAATGAGTTATTCTGTTTCTCTTAGTCTAATTACATTCCAAATGACTCTGGGAAGGTCTAACATTATGGGGGTTCGAATCTACAGAGCGAATCCGCGAATCCCAATCGTTACGAGAATGAGATGTGAGAGAAATGGGAGAGAGAGGGCGAAAAGGAAAGCGGGGTGGAAAGACGAGGAATTGGGATCCGCGTAAGTTCAAGGGAAAGCTATATTAGTTGTTTAAATGCCTTTTGCTCTGAAATGTCCTTGAGAGTTTCCATAAGTCTCTTCGTCTGAGTTGTGTAATAGTGACGCTCTTTCTCCAGATCCGCCATCTTCTGTTCGTTCAAGGCCAAGCTAAAAAGGAAAAATTCTAAAACTATTGGAACGCATGCAATTTGCTGCATAATAATTTGCATTTGGAGCTGTTGAACTGAAACGAACAGATTTTCAATCTTCTCCTTCTCCGTGGCAATGCAATTCGTCTTGGTCTCGATCTCCATGAGTCGATTCCTCAGTTGGCAGGCCGCAGTGGATAGATTCTGGTGCTCTAGCAGGAACTGCTCGCGCTCTCTCAGCATCCCTGCCAGTTGTGTTTCCACTTTATCCTTCTCGATGTTCAAACTCTGCAATGCAATTGCGTGCAATTGAACTGCAGCATGAGATCTTTCTTCTCCAAACCTGCATATTTGCAGCGAGATGTTCAGTCTTGGAGTTCAGTGCAATCTTCTCTTGTTCCAGAGTTCGCTTCGTTTCATTTGTTATCTTGAGTTCACTTCAAGTAATATAATAATTTTTTTACCTATTCTCTTTGCAAGAAATATCAAAAGCAGCCCGAACTTTTTAACGTTTTGTAGATCATCTTTGAGCTTCTTAGTTGTCCTCAGCAATTTCTCTCGTTCTTCTTCCAATTCATCCTTCAGCCGAGCCAATTCCTACAAAATTTCATTATGGGAACAACATGTAAAATATACGATATAAAGATATATAAAAAAGCAAATAAAAGAATAGATACAAGAGATCTCTCCCGTTCTGCCTTGCGGGCGACGGCTTCAGCCTCCAGTCTTTCTTCGTAGCTTCTCTTCTCTTCACTCAGCAACTCCCCACGACTCTCCAGCTCACGAATCAGTGACTCTCCCACCAGAGTATTCTTATACGATCAGAAAACAACACGAGTAGTTATTAGAAGGATGGAGACGGGGAGAGAGAGAGAGAGAGAGAGAGAGAGAGAGAGAGAGATAAGTGGTGAATAAGTGAGAAAAGGAGCGGTGAGGAGAGAGACAGAGAGAAAGAGGGGGGCAGATGTGGAGAGAGACTAACATCTTGGTGGCCTTCCGGAGAGCGGAAAGCCAGGTTTCTTGACTGGTGGCATCAGAAGCGGCGACGATCACAGCCGAGGGGAATTGGGGGTGGGCGATGAGGAGACAGTGGCGGCGGCCGACGTCGCCACCAGAGACGATCGAGCAGCCAATCAAGGGAATCACTCCCTGCCATGCACATCCATCTTTCTCTCTCTCCACTCTCTCTCTCTCTCTCTCTCGCTTTCCCTCTCTCTCTCTCTCTCTTTCACTCTCTCCCTCTCTCCACTATCTCTCTACCTCTCCTCTCTTTCTCCCTCTCTCTCTCCACGCTCTCTCTCTCTCTTTCTCTCTCTCTTTCTTTCTCTATTTACTCTCTCTCTCTCTCTCCTTCTCTCTCCACACTCTCTCTTTCCCTCTCTCCCTCTCCCTCGCCTCTCTTTCTCCCTCTCTCTCTACACGCTCTCTCTCTCTCTCTCTCTCGCTTTCCCTCTCTCTCCACTCTCTCTCTCTCTCTCTCTCTCTCTCTCTCGCTTTCCCTCTCTCTCTCTCTCTCTCTCTCTCTCTCTCTCTTTCCCTCTCTCCCTCTCTCCCTCTCTCCACTATCTCTCTACCTCTCCTCTCTTTCTCCCTCTCTCTCCACGCTCTCTCTCTCTTTCTCTCTCTCTTTCTTTCTCTATTTACTCTCTCTCTCTCTCCTTCTCTCTCCACACTCTCTCATTCCCTCTCTCTCTCTCTCTTTCTCTCTCTCTCTCTCTCTCTCTTTCCCTCTCTCGCTCTCTCCCTCTCTCCACTATCTCTCTACCTCTCCTCTCTTTCTCCCTCTCTCTCTCCACGCTCTCTCTCTCTTTCTCTCTCTCTTTCTTTCTCTATTTACCCTCTCTCTCTCTCTCCTTCTCTCTCCACACTCTCTCTTTCCCTCTCTCCCTCTCCCTCGCCTCTCTTTCTCACTCTCTCTCTACACGCTCTCTCTCTCTCTTTCTCTCTTTCCCTCTATGGCTCTCTCTCCCTCTCTCTTTCTCTCTCCTCCGTGAACCTTCGGGTGCAAGTCGATTCGGCGAGTCTTCTCGAACGCCTTGCGGAATGACGTCGGATAATAGAGCAAGAAGCATTCTTTTAAGACAAAGAACCTCAAGAGATAAAAGTATTCCTCCCGTTGTTTCCTTGCCTTGTGAAAGAGTGAAAACCTCTTTGTCCACTTCGCGGGTCGATTCTTCTTCTTGTACTTCTTGAGCATCACTCCGAAACTCTGAACTCCGTGAATGGGACCGAGCTCTTCGTAATCCTTCTCAGGAGTCGAGTCGTACGCAGCCTCGCGGTCCTGATCCGCGTATTTCCGTTATTAAGTGTAAAAGAAATATATGTAAATGCAAAGGAATACAGAGTACTCTTTGACAAAAGGAAGATGTGAAAGGTAGAAGAGAGCCAAAGCACGACGGTCACCTTAGTCTTACACGGAGTGGAAGCGGAAGTCTCTGCGCCGTCCGTCGACTTCTTCAGCGTCCCTCGCACGGAGATGGAAGAGAACTCCAATGAATTCACTCATTATGCTAGACTGCTAGAGTCAAGGATGAATGATAACAGAGTGGCACCTGGAAGGACAAGCTGCGCAGTATTCCGCATCTCTTCTTCGGAGGAGTTCCCAGAGAAACGACATTCGCGTCCTTCTTCATTTTCTCCTTCTTCGGTTCCATTTGGAACGAAAAGTTATGTCTTAAAATAATTATTTGCATGAGTAGTGAGCATATTGCTATTATCTTGAAATCGAAAGTGGGATCAAGGAAGGAAATGATGATACAAGGATATGCGCAATCTGAAGAAGGTGATAAGGGGAGGCCTCTACCTTTCCTCTTCCCTCCCTCTCTCTCTCTCTCTCTTTCTCTCTATCTCTCTCTCTCTTTCTATGTCTCAATTTTTGTCACTTTTATCATCTTCAGCTGCCTGTTTTCACAGTCCCGACCCAAATGGAACCTGCTGTTTATCCGTGTTTAGTGCTCTGCTCACAATCAGTGAGAAAGACTAAGGGAGACAAAGAGAGTGAGAGAGAAGAAGAATACCAACGAGATACTTTCACTTCCCTCATAAGACTTTATATTGTGCCAGACCAAGGGATGTCGAGAAGTATTAAACAGGCTTGTGATTCCGGTGGTTCACATCAGTAGGTAACATCTGCCAGTCTCCTGATTGTGAGAGGGTACAAAATTCAGTGCATCTCCCGCGGCTTAATTAAGTAGTTGAAGCAGCCAATGCATCACATCAACGTGCCGAGTGTTCATGCTTCCCTCTTTTCGTTATAAAACTGAAACTCCCTTCTTTATCCACAACACATCACTCGAATAATAACAGGGAACAGATTCGATAAGATGAGATCACAAATCACAGGATATAAACAAAAAAAAAAAAACCTAATATATCCAATCAATGAACTTGTGCACAATCGCACCTATAAGAGTATTCATATATGGGATATCAAATCAAAGCGTATTCCTTACAGAAGAACAGATCACAATTATCTCATACGTACAAGAGGACATCTGAAGGTAAGAAAAGCAAGCAGGAAGAAGTAATGTCTTGTAGGAAGGAAGCTCTTATGCGAATTTGAGTAAATTAAGCGAAAATGAGAAAGGAAATGAGGAGAAGAGGAATCCGCAGCTTAGATTTCATCCATCTCATTGTCGATTGGAAGTGGAGGGAAATCGCCCTGAATAACTGCCGCTGGCCTCACGAACCCGCCATGCTTGTCCATGCATTCGAAATATCTGAAGAAACTTGAAATCATCTCCTGGTTCTCCAGTAAGGGAAAACAGACAATTCACAAACCGCCAAAAGATTGCATTGAGTGTTTTAGTGAACATGATATAAACGAAAATATGGCATTATATTTACCCAGTATTTTGTTACGTCATCATGTTCCAATTCTTTTGACGTAAAAGACGATGAAAATCGCAAGCGTTGCAGAAGGAAGACATTGTGTGTTGGGTGAAGGCGGCGTATTATTAGAGATATACACAGTGGAAACGATTCTCAAACGTACCACTGAAGTAAACATCTTTCTCTCTTTCTCTCTAGGTCTATGCGAATACGGACATTACGAAGGTATACCACTAAATTTAGCGGTTCTGCGACTTCTGCTCACAAATAAGTGGGAATTAGCAGAGCAAGAAGGGCAATCTCAAAAACAACTGAAGATAACGAAGAAGCCTCAGCGCTTCTGACAGACAAACAGATTATCAAGGAATGAAATCCCGCCGGCTCATATTTAGATCCAGAATAAAGACAAGACAACAAACAGTCTGAACGAAGAACATCACTGGCATTATACTTAAACAACAAATACCAATTTACGATTATAATAAGCCTTTCTACGCTGCTAAAATTGAACATTTAATATAATAGCAATATAAAGATGAGAAAGGCTAGAAATACCTGATTCCAGCCACACTTCCGTCGTTCTTTCCGACGGGCTCATCGTAGTGGACGCCGATCCAGAGGCCCTTGCTGAACTTCGTTTCCCCCTTGAAAGCCACTCGACCCCTCTTTGGACCTGCTTCTGATAAGCGGACCTCGCAGCGATCTCCGATCTGGTAGCAACAGTCAAAGGTATTGCTGAAGTCACAGTTTAAATATCCATCTGAAAAGTGAACCTGAATAGAAGAAGCGAATTCCTCTTCGCTTCTCTGTGGCAAGTCGCCTCCCGCTAAGAGTTTCTTCTTCCAATTGCGAGCACTATCTAAGAGAGCTATGGCTAAAAGGGGTGAAAGAGAATAGAACCATCAGATACTTGTATGATTTCATTTGAAAAAGAAGCAGCAAACCTTGGCGTTCATCATACTTCTTATCATCCATTTCGTACTTTTCGAGCATACTGGCGTCCTTAATAGCAGGAGTTTAAAGTCAAGAAAGGAGATGGTGAATTCCAAGAATAATATACCTGCAGTTCTTCATTTCCTCCACTCGTGTCGATTACATGGATTCGCATGTGGTCACGCACTCCAAGCGCCTGCAAGAAAATCGATGGTCTTAAGCTAAATACATCTTCAGTACACATTTATTTCTAATTAATAGGGCGCATTATATAGTTTTAAAAATTCCACAGGATGTAGACTCTTGCCCTGTGGTTTTGCGCTTTCTAATTAATGGTGATACAAGAAGTTAATCCAGTACAAAATGATCGATGCTCGTTGAACCATGATCGTGTATCTCTAACTATGTTGTGTTGGCACAAGGATTGCCAAAGGCTAAAGTAAGAAGCCAATGGCAAAAGGAGAAGAAGAATGCGAAAGAACTTGCCTGGAGTGACTTGGAGTTGTCCGATAAAGTGGCAACAAACTTGCCATCTTCATCTCGCAGCTCCACTCTCATCGACTCAGTCACCGCGCCAACCACCAACTCCAACTTCTTCTGCATAACACACGCAGTTAATCATTTGTTTTCATCCAATTGTTATGTAAAAAACGTAAAGAAAAGAACCTTCAAGTCGCCGAGGGTGGTGATGGCAGGGAACTTCTTCTCATAAGGGAATTCGCATGCGTTGCTAGTGATCTCTACAGTGTAGATCGACATTTCTTCACTCAAACACAAGACATCATGACACTGTTTCACATCAACAGAAATTAATGAGCGGTGAAGAAGGGCACAAGGATGCCGATTCTGATTATCGGCAGACTCCCTTTCGACCGGCTTTTGGGTTTGTAAATAACAGAAAGCCAAATTTATGGTTTCCAGTGCGACTCGTTGCAACATTTGAACAAGGATTTAAAAGTCTATGTACATACAGATGTGGCAAGACGGCGAAATTAACATTGAATAGCATATAGGTTATTTTTATACAAACATATCACGCGATCTTGCCTTTATATTGACTTTAATTAAATATTAATCCGTGGCATCAAGTTGACGATATTTATTGTGAAGGATAATCAGTTATCGTGGAAAGTGGAGTGTTTCTGCGTAATTCTTGCATGAGTCTCAAGTAACTCTTCTTCATTCAAGTCTTTTATCCACTCGTGAATGGCTAAGCAGACCTTATCCACTTGCAATGCTCGATTGACGCGTGCATGACATCTCTCTAATCCATTTAGAGTGTGGATATCTTGGGATAATGAGGGTGGCGAGAAGGAGGCAAGAGATTCATCCCCCATGCAACCTTCTCCTGAAGACCATGGCAAGGTGAGTCGAGGGATTAGATTCCGAAGCTGGAAAGGCCAGTCAATCTCTAATGGAATCCCATGCATCCCGCCTCTGCATCCTTCGTCAATCCAATCATCCTCATCTATCTACGCCCATCTAGGCAGTGGTGTGATGAAGAGTCACGTGGAAGAAGGACACTCTCAGAGAAAGACAGAAAGATGATGGATAGAGAGAAGGTTCAGGGTCCAGCTGTTGTGGTTCTCTATCAGGGTTGTCACACTTCCTTCTCGATAACTCTCTCTCTCACACTCTCTCTCTCTCACTCTCTCGCTCTCTCTCGTTCTGTCTCTCTCTCTCTTTCTGTCTCTCCCTCTCTCTATTTGTCGCTTTCTCTGTCTCTTATCTGTCCCATGGATAACCACTCTTCCCTTTTCCTTCCCGTCTTTTTTTTATATTTCTGCTGAATTACTTATCACCAAAGTCGCCATCTCTTTTCCTTTATCTACACAAAATTTCTTCTTCATTCTCATATGACCATTTCAGAAAACGCTTTTTTTTACACAAAAAAGAGAATGACATCTCACTGCAAGTTGTCACTCAGAATCCATCTGAATGCTATAACAATTTGACCGCAAATTTTGCGACATCAAACTCAAGCTAGGTATGTATACAACTTTGAATACTACGAAAGAATGTGTCTCAGCGATATTGATATGTTTATTAATTAGATATTTCAAATCCACCGTAGAAAATCTGGTGAGGTGTCACATTGAACCATTGTACATTTCTGCGTCTCTTTCTTCTAATTTCATTTTAATGCTGAGTTTCTCTTAAAATATTGATGTTTGTAAACTTCCTTTCATTCGGTAGATTAGTTTTTCCAATCGTCATCTTTATTTGTCGCAGACTTGAGAAGGAAAGCGAATTTCCCTCAGTTTGTGGTTGGCGGCTGATTTTTAGTCGAACACCAAAGGAGAAAGGAAGAGGGAAACGGAAAAAAGAAGGTCCTCTCCTCTTTTTTCAGCCCCCGCGTTGTCTTTCTTCCGTCTCTCGCTTCTCTCATTTCTCTGCATGTTTTCCTCTGCTAGACTCTTCTCTGTGAATACAGCTTCGTCTCTCTGCTCTTCTCTATTGCATGCTCATTGGGGTTGCCGAGCGGAAAATAGGCAGAATGGCTAGAGAGGACTGAGCGAGAGAATACGGTGAATGTAGAGAGGGCAAAGTAGAATAATATGGTAAGAGCAAGCGAGAGTGTATGGCTGAGAGAGGATAGAAAGAAAGAGACAGGCAGACGGAGGGGAGAGTGACTATGGTAGAGAGGGGAGAGAGAAGCAGACGGGGGGGAGCCACCCAATGCTCCCTGCTGTTTACGACTCGCTTTGAGCGCGTGACGCGAGAACGACGCAGAGAAAAGGAGAATAGGGACGAGAGAGAGAGAGGGAAGAGAGTGTATTAAACAAGGAGAGCAGCAGAGAAGTCTGGGCGAGGAGGAGCAACGAATGAAAAGGAAAAGGGGGGACGATGGGGAGAGTGACGCCGGCAGGGGAGTAGGACAGAGAGAGAGAGGGAGAGAGAGAGAGAGCGAGAGAGATGCAGAGATAGAGAGAGATGCTGAGATGGAGAGAGCAAGGGCCGCAGACTCCGCCTCCGCCACTGTCATTGTAAAGCGGGTGGAGAGTGGAGTGGTTGGAATAGAAGCTTGCTTCTGGCTCTCCTCTTCCTCCCTCTCTGCTACTTCCTTTTGTCTTTCCTTCGTTAGCTGCTGTCCCCTCTCCTCTTTCTTTCTTCTTAGAAGAGTCTTACAGAAATAGGAAAGCATCAAAATACCATTTCGCGAAAAATGAGAAAAAACTCTTTGGGGGTGGAAGTTGTACTTGAACACTCTGCAGACCACTATGACTCATGTGAAGAGTCTATGTATGTGTGTCAGATGAGAGTGGCTGCCTCTTCTGCCTTACCCCCACTTTCTTCTCAAGCAACTGCCTAAATAATACTAGCATCCTCTACTCCCACTTTGACTTTCCTTGCTGCCACCCACCCTTCCAGTCCTCTTTGCTTTCTTTGTCTCTTTCTTATTTCCTTCTCATCGTTTTCTTCTCTCCTTCTAGCTTCTCTCTCTCCCTCATCTCTCTTTATTTCTCTCCTCTCTTTCTCTCTAGTTTCTCTCTTCCCCCTCTCCTTTTTCTCTCTCCTTCTGTCTCTCTCTCCATCTCTCTCCATCTAGTTCTCAGCGCCACAAGCTAGCGACGACGGTGCAGTATTTCACATTGTGCGCACCCTCTGATCGCATTCGCCTCTCTCCATCTCCTCTCCTTAGCCACAGCATCTCTCACTCTGTCATCTCTCTGTCTCTCTCTCTTTGTCTCCCTCTGTGTCTCCCTCTGTCTGCTCTCTCTTCTCTCTCTCTCCCACTAGGCTGCGCAGTGAGTTTCTATGTTGAGTGTAGCAGCGGGCGGTCGCCTTTTCTCTCCCCTTGCACAACGCTCTTTTTTCCTTCACCACTGAAAGGAGGAGAACTCTCCCCACTTCGACAGCCCTCTTTTCCATCACTTTTTCCTATAACTTTTTATTACCCTTTTCTTTTTTACCGTGGGTTTGTTTTACTCTCATTCAATATCTTTTAATTTTTTCCTTCCTTAATTTCACTTTTGCTTCTTTTCACTCGTCTCTATTCTTCGAGTTTTTCAACAATACAAAAAGCCGTAGCGCTGACAATGATCACTCTTAATTACGCCTTCTCCAAATGGAATCCCCGTTTCATGACTAGTCTCCTCCCCATGAATGGCCCTTTCTGGTTCTACTCCAATGGCCAGCTGCTTTGAGGGCACCTTCACTAGTCTTGTTCGATGAGCGGAAAGAGAGGGGTCGGACAGTCCGGGCCATGACCTATCTCTCTAGGCTGCCTGGATGGCCAGGGGTGACCCCCAGGTTTCTCTCTCTCTCTCCCTCTCCCTTTCTATTTGTCTCACCATTCCTTCTTCCCCCTCTTCACTCTCTCTTTGCTGAATCCTTTTCCTCCTCTGAGCGAATCAATTGTTTCGTCTCTCCTATTCCCTTCTGGATTCTTCCTTTCCCTTCCCCTCATCATCTCATGAGTAATTCGTCTGGTTACTCTGCCAGTCTCTTCTCTCTCCCCTCTTACTTTTCTGTTGCAGAGCTTCTTCTACGTGTATATTGGTGCGTGGTGTGTGATGTTGTCCCTGTGTCTCTCCTCTGCGTCTTCCACAAGGAGTTCCTCCTCCTCTCTGTCCTCCTCCCCTTCACCTTCTCGGCGTCCTCCTTCTTCAACGCCGCTCTACATGTCAGTCACTCAATCTTCTCACAAGCAATCTTGGGTAATATTTGTTTGACGGGCTAGCTTTTTCCCAACTTTTCCTCTCTCTTTTCTCTCCTCTCATTCTCTACGCGCTTTCTCCTTATGCATTTCTCATCCGCACTTTAAGTTCTTAATACTGCGATAACAGTAAAAGATGATAAGGAAGGTGGTCTCTCTCTCTCTCTGTCTCTCTCTCTCTCTGTCTCCCTCTTTCCCTCTCCCCCTCTCACTCTCATGCATCCGCTTTCTCTTACTTTATGGCGAGCATAGATAATGACTTGAGCTACATTCGGGACAGTAATGTTGTGTAATGGGTTGCCAGTCTATGGAAATGAATGGATAACTTGGCTAATGAATCCTACGCTTTGGCTCTCACTCCCTACTTGTTTGGTTCCTTTGGGGTTGATGGGAAACTGGTTGAATGCCATCGCTGACAAAAAGAATCCTTCTTCTGCCGTTCCTTTTCTGGAGAAGGAACATACCCAGACCGGCCTCCACTTTACGGCAACCCAACCAAGCCCTCCGGAGTCCTTTCTTCCTTTACTTTAACATTCATTCCTCGTATGGTACACTAGACGATTACGGCTTGGACAATTCAGAGTTGAAGAGAGCTTTGGAAAACTGGGTGAGAAGACAAGATGAGCAAAGGGAAACAGAGAGAGGGAGAGAGACAGAGGAATTGAAAGAGGGCGAGACTACACGACGTTTCCATTGCACATTGATTAGTAAAGCGTGAAAAGGGATGCTCAAGCAGAGGAGACCGGTCTAGGTTGAGGAGATTAGATGCAAGAGATGGAGGGTGAAGTAGGGAATGGTGGAGAGAGAGAGAGAGATAGAGTGTGAGAGAGAGAGATTGGGGATGGGAGAGGGAAATGGGAGAGGGGTGTATGCTTGCTGCTCACACTCAGTGTACAGAAGCAGAGCGACTGCCTGGGGCACGCTCACTGGAGCGAGAAATGTGAAGACATTACGAATAGAAGTTGATCTGCACCAGAAGAGAGAGTGAGAAAGAGGGAGAGAGGGAGAGAGAGCAGGGAAGAGGAAGAGGGAACAAAGGCGGAAGATGTTATAGAAAGTAATCCACTCTGTTCAGTCCTTCCTCGTGTGATGAAGAGATGCGCGATGACTTGTCCATGGACTCGGGCATCCACTCGCTCTCCTCATCGGCTGAGAGTCTTCACTCCATCCATTCAAGGTATTCACTCTCTCCTTCTCTCTCTCCACTCACTCTCTCTCTCCACTCTCTCTCTCTCTCTCCACTCACTCTCTCTCTCCACTCTCTCTCTTCTCAGCACATCAACTCGATCGTGTGCAGAGCGTGAAGCGGAGAGAGCGGAGCGTCGTCATCTTTTGAATGTGTCGATAGGGAAGATCCAAGGAGGAGGAGGAAACCTCCCCCTCCGCCGTCATCTTCTTCTCTTCAATACAATCAAACAGATCCAGGTACTCCCTCTCCCCCCCCCCCCTTCCTGGCAGAGACTGAGTTGTCTTGGTCTTAGAAGGATCTGGACTGTCTTGACTCGGAGGAGTTGTACTCTTGTCTGCTGGAGGAGCAGAGTCCGATGGAAGTGGATGACGAGCCTTGGCTAGAAGAACGCAGCCGTGGCCGGCAGATCCTCAGCAGCGATGAGTGGCTGCCGGCCTGGCTCCCTCAGGAGGGCTCCACTCTTCCCGAACAAACACTCACCACCACGAACGACGTCTTCCGCCAAAGCAATGACGACGGCTTTTCATTCCATCAGGCAAGTCCTTCTCATCCACTCTCGCTTTCTCTCTCTCTCTCTCTCTCTTTCGCTTTCTCTCTCTCGGTTTTCGCTGCGTATCTCTCTCCCTGTGATCTCTGTCTAGTGATGTCCCCATCCTGCGAAGCTTTTCTTCCTCTAGCTTTAATTAGCGTAAAAAGTGTGGGCGATGACATCTCGTCTTGCGAGAGTTCTGCTTTCATTTTCTTCCATCTTCTCTCGATATCTTTATTTTTCTCTCTCTCTTTCTCTCCCTTTCCCTCTTACTCTTTCTCTTTTCACCCATTTCCCGTTCTCTCTCCCTCACTCTCTTGCTATCTTTATTTTAATTATTTCTCTCGGGTGTAAAAAAAAATCATGTGGTGGGTTCCTCCGTGCTGTGCTCGAAGCTCGCTTTTCGCCGCAAAAAAGGTGAAGTGAGATTTCTCTGAAGCTTTCTGTTTTGCTTCTTCGCCTTTTGCTTTCCTCAAGTTCTTCCGCATTCTTAAGCGTGTCTTGAGACAGAATTGCTTGGCATACATAAAGAAAACAAAGTAACGAGGACGGATTTGAACTAGAGTTCAACATCGGAATAGAGGACTGACTCGCTCTAATATGATTGCAAGAGAGATCGTGTGTGTATGAGAGATAGAGAGCAAGCAAGAACAAGAGTGAAAGGAAGAGAGAGATTAAATAGGGAAAGTAGAAAACGTGGTGGCCACAGGACGTGGCGAGAGTAGAAGGACGAAGGGGTTGAGAGGCAAGGGAATGAGTGAATAGACAGTGAGGGAAGAGGAAGAGCGAGAGATGAGACAAGTTGACTAAATGCTCATTGTTGCAGGAACGTCGTGGCTGGAGCTGGTCGAGCAGTGGCTCCGGCTTGGACTCGGAATCGGTGTCGGAGGGTGGATGGACTGAACCGGCCCATGCCTCCAAGGTGTCTGCGCCAGCCTCCTCCGACGGCTGGGTGCACTTGCTCAGCGAGGCAGGCACGGGCTGGCGCGGCGCTTCGTCTTCGCCCCGCGACGACTCCCCTGGCTACGGCTTCGGCTTTGACTCGGACGATCTAGGATGCGGCGTGTTCGAGTGGGACTCCGCCCCCCTCGATGCGGTTCATCTCTCTGGCCGCGACCTGCTGCACCTCCTGCCCATGCAGGCCTAGGCCGGCCAGGCAGGGTGAGCGGCGTCCGCGGCGGAGAGAGGCCCGTCGCCAGTCATCGGACACCGCCGTCCACCCTGCCACTGAGACAGCTTCCATCTCGCTGTCCGGCCTTCCCTCCCACGCGGCCGGTGGCACTTTCCATCTTGTGCTTCTCGCTCTACAGTCACCCTTCCATCTAGACACCACCACAAATCGATCCCTTCCAATTCCACCGGAGCTCCCTCCCTCTCAATCTCCTCAGATTATGCATTCCTTCTTCCTTTCTCTGCAAGTTACTCCCTCTTTCCTTTCTCTTGCACTGCACTCTCCCGATTCTGCTAGTGCTGGATAGTCTTCAGCTACGAGTCCTTTCTCTCTTCCACTCTCCGCACTCCTCGCACTCTCTCCTCCCTCTGCTCAGTCCTTAGTCTCTACCGCAAGCTGCGCGTGCTTCGGATAGATAGGCGTCCCTTCCAAGACGTGTAACCTCTTCAGTCAGATCTCTCTCGGATCCCTGCTTTCCACTCTTCTCTATGTCCTGATTCCTCTAGTAATAATAGGCTGTAACCCACTTCTTTATCAATGACGTCATGCGAGGTACCCTTTTCTTCTGTTAATTGTTGCGCCGTTCTATTCGTTGTGATGCGTTTGCTTGTGAGTGACTTCCCTGCTCATGAGGTTGTCTGCCTGACCTCCTCTGAGTAATTAGACTGTAGCATGGACGGAGAGGGCGAGTCCAGTCCGGCCTCGGATTCTCTTCTGTCCACTCTCCTTACACACGAGAAGCTAATCGTTGTGCGCGTGTATTTATTGTATATGAATGATCCTCTGTGCTCTCTCACTCAACGGATACTTATCTCTCTTCCTCTCTGCTTCTCTCACTCTCTCCAATGGGCACTCTCTCACGTGCCACCCAGCGAGCTTTTGATTCAGACAGACGTTGTACATAGCTCCTCCTCTTCCCTTTGATGGTTGAATGCGTGTAGCTCTTCTCGCCTTCCACTTCCTCTTCCTCTTGTACAGACTGGTCTTCACAAAGCATTAGTCAACATGCGAGTTCTTTTTCTTCTATCATTTTTTCTTCTTTGAAACATCTTGAGAGAGAAGCTTCGATATTGCTGTAGATAGTATGCATTCTCGTTGTTTCGGGTGCATTGTCTAACCAATCCCCTGCAACTCTTTCCATTCAATGTGTACAGATTATTCCGTGCTCTTCACTATTCGGGCTACTCTTCCTTTTATCTTCTTAGCCTTCCTCAACTCATCGTTTATCCCCTCCACAGATGTGCATATTTGCTTAAGCTATCGAGTCAAGATTTCCTCCTGCATTTATTGTCTGCAAAGGATAGATCCTGGTAGTTCCTTGAGTCATTCGAGATGTCATCTTTCTATTCTTTCTTCGTCTGCTCTGATCAATAAGTTGCGTTGAGTGTGGCCGTGTTCCGATGTGTTTCATTCCCTTATTCTTCTGCCCACAAATGATGAAACCAGGTCCACCCATTCTCGTTTCCTCGATATTCAGCGGGTCACAATTGCCCTCAAATGTGCAGCTCCTCCTTGTCTTTTTCTCTCCAATCACCACTTCCGCCTCAAAACTTAGGGTTTCTCTTTCTTTGTTAACTGCAGTTGTGCAAGCACCATGTTGTAATTGACAATAGTTTGTCCTCTCCTTCCATCATTCATCTCATGCTGTATGCGGGACTAACAAGAGTACTTTATGCATTGTATAGGGTGAGATTGGAGCCTAAATTATAATATGAAATCTTTGTTGCTCTGAGAGTAGCCAGAATAATTAAGCGTGTTGCTATAAATTCGAGGAGATCTCCATTCCTCTCCGTCTTGGTATGCTTGGTTTGTTTCGTGTCTGCCTCTCCTCTCTCTTTCTCCCTCATCTACTCTGGAGTCTCTCGCGGGTTACCGGCTGGCCAGTCTCTTCCCCCCTTCTCCCTCTTATCTCACTGTCGATCACCCTCATAACGTGTTAATCGGGTGTATCAACAATCGTGTGTTGTTCCCCTTCTTATTCACTCTTTCTCTCTCTCTCTCTCTCTCTCTCTCTCTGTCTCTGTCTCTCTCTCTCTATCTCTCTCTATCTCTCTCTGTCTCTCGCTCTAAGTTCTTTTCTGCGCTCATCGCTCTTCTCCAACGCGCGTTCTCCTTGTCCATCCTCGCCGGTCCATTTCCTATCGTTCCTGAAAGTCCAGCAGATACCCCGCTACTACCAGAGAATACCACTCTCTCTTTCTCTCTCTCTCTCTCTCTGTCTACTCTCTTACCACGCATCCCAACTTTGTTCTGTTCTTACTCTCTTAATATCCCACTCTCTCTCTCACACACTCTCCCTGTACTCTGGAGTCTCTCGCGGGTTACCGGCTGGCCAGTCTCTTCCCCCCTTCTCCCTCTTATCTCACTGTCGATCACCCTCATAACGTGTTAATCGGGTGTATCAACAATCGTGTGTTGTTCCCCTTCTTATTCACTCTTTCTCTCTCTCTCTCTGTCTCTGTCTCTCTCTCTCTATCTCTCTCTATCTCTCTCTGTCTCTCGCTCTAAGTTCTTTTCTGCGCTCATCGCTCTTCTCCAACGCGCGTTCTCCTTGTCTATCCTCGCCGGTCCATTTCCTATCGTTCCTGAAAGTCCAGCAGATACCCCGCTACTACCAGAGAATACCACTCTCTCTTTCTCTCTCTCTCTCTGTCTACTCTCTTACCACGCATCCCAACTTTGTTCTGTTCTTACTCTCTTAATATCCCACTCTCTCTCTCACACACTCTCCCTGTCGCCCTCTCTCTCACACTTTGCAGTCATATTGGTCACCTCTGTCTTAGTTTCGCTTTATTACATTTTGCGCGTATTGTTTCCGTTTGGCTGTTCTCCATAACTTAATACGTAACCTATTCAATTGTTGTATATCAATTATGCCTGTTGACCAGTTGTGCGATAGGAAGGATGATTCTCTAGTCTCCACTCCATTCATTCTTTGTTGAGTTGCGTGGTTGCCTCATCTCATTGAGAGTTGCTTAAAAGAGATCTGTTGTATCGTCATCTACTCTATGCGGGTGCATTTCTTCATTCCTCTCTGCTGCGAACCTTCTTGAATCCTTTCTTCTCTCTCTGTCTCTCTTTCTCACTCTCTCAGTATCATCGGGCCGGGCCCATGAAGGAGAAGAGAGCGCGCTTGGAGAGATCGTTGCAGGCGGCTCAAGTCTTACTGAGACTGGTCAACCGTTACACCCTCCTCAAGAAGCGTCTCCACTTCGTCTCCTCTCTCTCTTTCTCTCTCTCTCTCTCTCTCTCTCTCTCTCTGTCTCTCTCTCTGTCTCTCTCTGGTCCTTTCTTCCCCCTTCGGTGCCTATTCCCTCATCTGCGTCGCGGTGTTCCGTTCGTATTGTTTTCTCTTCAAAAACTCCTAGAATTCAGTCTTTTCTTTAGCGTGTGAGAATGATACAAGCGGAGCCTAATTCTTGCAGTGCAACCCAAACTGGCGCATTTCTCACTCTCACTGTTCTCCGCGTGGTTGTCTCTCTCTTTGTCTGTATTGCTCGTGGCGCCTCTGGTTGGGAGTTCTCTGAGGACAGCAAGATCCTCTCTGCAGTGGATGCAGATGACTCTGCGTCTCTCGCAGATCACTCTGTATCTCTCGCCTCTCACTGCAGCCCTCAGACGACTCCCACCGGACTGAGCTGCCGCTGCCGCGTCCCTTTCTTCCCTCCTGCGAACGCCTTCAGTGCATAGTTACAGTCAGATTGTCAGTGTGTGCATGTTAATCCCTTCGAGACTCTCGGCCATTGAAATGGCCAGAGCTTCTTCCATATTCTCTATCTCATTCTGCGTGTACAATCCCTCTTCCCTCTCATTCTTCTCTCCCTCCACAATACAGTATCCAATCATAGAGTTCTTCTCTTTCTTCCATTTCGTGCGCTCCACTTTGCCTAATATTATTCGTATGTGCTTGACTCGTACTAACGGTTGAGATAAAACAGTTGACACAAAACCACGAGCAAACAGCACACTTCTTGTTGGGGCCGAACTGTATGAGATGGACATATTGATGGTGGCATGGAAACAAGCGATGAATGGATAAAGAATGACAGGGGGGAGAGCTGGGCTGGTCGGGGACTGCTTCTCTCTCTCTCTCTCTCTCGCTCTCTAATTCTCCTCTATTTATTCCCCGACAGTTTCCACAATGCACACTCCCTGCTCTGATCCTGATCCTTTCTTCTCGTGTCGTCCTCCCTTCTTCCGTGTGGCCTTCATTCCATTCTTACCTCAACAAACTGTCGGGTGACTTTGAGAAGAAGGAATTCCTTGTAAGAAATCCACTCGGCAGAATAGTCAAGCCACTGATAAGAAAAGAGGAAGAAATGCTCCCTCAGCTTTTCCTTCATTTCTAATCCAACTCCATTTCTCTACTAAAGAATTCAGGCTAAGCAGCGCGCCCTCTACTGTGCATAGAGGAGTTCATTGATGCGAACGGGGATTCTTCTTTGGCCGAGCGAGAGCAATGTGGAGAGGGAACGAGAGAAAGAAAGTGAGCGAGAGAGAGAGAGAGAGAAAGAGAGAGAGGGCGAGAGAGGGAGAGAAATTGCATGAGAGAGAAGCTAGCAGCTGAAACAGGGAAATGAGAAGAAAGCGGGACGCAACATGTATTTCTGTACAAGGGAGAGAGAGACACACACAGAGAGGGAGAGACAAAGTGACAGATAGAGATTCAGAGAGGCCGAGATATAGATAGAGATAGAGAGACAGAGACAGAGAGAGAGAGAGAGAGAGAGAGAGAGAGATAGAGAGAGATAGAGAGTGAGAGATAGAGAGAGAGAGAGAGATAATTTTGCTATACTGAGTAAAGTATAAAAAAGAAATTGCGCTGTAGCTTACATCCAGAGTAAGAATAAATGAAGGGGAATTCATATTTTAAG
>CALZFC010000344.1:1355000-1472500 GCA_945643635.1 Allodiplogaster sudhausi | reverse complement strand
TGAAATGCGAAATGGTGATCTTGGGGGAAATTGGTAGTAACGAGATAGTAAAGCAATCCACTGTTTAAAGTGTATTACTTTACCATCACCAGGTGATGCTAGTGTTTCCCAAATCTCTTAAGTCTATGGTTATGAACATGGAGATGAATGAGCCCTCGTTGCTCGCATAGCAAGAATCTTAGCATGTAAGTTGCTTGGTAGTTGCAGGAGTGAATGTGCGAGACTGGCCAATCCTCATCGCTGATTCCTCGGATGTCAATTCCCTCGCTGCCATGGCTCGCCAGGCTACTGTAATCATCAACGCCGTCGGACCGGTTCGTTGTCATCCTCCATTCGGAGGAAAGTCGCTCTCTGACCGCAGAGATCGAATGGCAAACTGTCACTTCCATCCAAGCTACTCGAGTCCCTTTCTTCCATTCCTAAGATCACATTGGTCGTGCACTTCACTCTTGCGCACTCCAAGATTACTACAGTGAGACTCAGTCACGGGAATGTCTTTACGGTCTCTCTCACTCTCTTTCTATCGCTCTCTCTCTCTCTCTCTCTCTCTCGAGGATGGCGACTCGTTGCTTACTTCAGTTCTTTGTATGCACCTGCCGCGGAGGAAGGGATACAGTGAAAAGAAGTGAGAGAACGGAGAGTGATGAGAGAAGACGAACGAGAGAGGGAGGGAGGAGAGACAGAGCAATAGGAGTACGAGCCAATGTGATCTAGAAGGTTGTGAGAATTAAGAAACGATGGTTTACTCCGCCATTGAGACGCCAGCTAATTCGCGGCCTCATTCAAGCTGGGTCTGCTTCATTCAGAGAACGACAGACAGAGAGACAGACAGACAGAGAGAGAGAGAGAGAGAGAGGAGAGAAAGAGAGATAGGTGAGAGAGAGAAGACACAAGAAGGGGAGGGAAAATGGTGAGAAAGTATTAGTGTGTAAGCGAGAGAGAGAGAGAGAGAGAGCGATGCCTAATCGTATTTGATTGCCTGATTGGTAGTAAAGATGATTCGTTGGCTTCGTACCACTCCAACCTCATTTTAAATCAAGTTTAAGCAGGATTTTAACTTTCTTTCTAAATCTCTCTGCCTCCCTTTCTCTATGGCTCATTTACTCGATTTCTTGTTCGTTTTCTGCCTTTCAGTTCACATAGGACATTTTCATCAAATCGATGGTTGTATTAAGACTTGATAGTCTCGGTTCATTTTTGCTCACTTATGTGAAAATATTTTTGTATTATTGTGTCAATTGAGTTTGAATCGGAATATAGGCAGAGGAGATAGTCAGTGGGATGGAGGGAGCGAGGGGGTGGTTGGAGAGGAAGGGAAAGTGAGTGAAAGGTGGAGAGTGAGTGGGGAATGGCGTGCTGTTCCTTACTTTGCTTGTGTTTGAAATGGTAGCAGGGCCTGCTCTGGCTTCTCTCCTTTTTCTCCTGGTGTTTGCTGTACAGTCTTCACAGGAGTGGTCAAAGTTCCCCTTTTATTCAACCAAGGGATAGAGAGAGAGAGAAAGAGAAAGAGGGAGAGAAAATAAAGAGATAGCGAGAATGCTACACTCTAATATGTATCATGTGTGCTTCCCTTACGGAAGTGCCTTCGCGAAAAAAATAAATATGCCTGGTTTAGCCGAGAAGTTACAGATGGAATCGACTGCCTCACATTTATCATCCTGTTTCATACATTTTTTGTTATTCGTCCTTCCCTCTATCTTCCTTTCTCTCAGTTGCTCTCTTGACGTCTATATAGAAGACGCATGAAATCAAAAAAGGTTCAAAAGAAAGAATAACAGAAGAAGGCACGGAAACTGGATGAGAAGCGAGTTCTATTGTAAGTGGAATGAATGGGGCTCTCCAGCCTCTTATTACTGCGTTGTCTTTTCAAGAAGTTATACCGGAACACCATCTTTTCTCCCACTTTCATTCGTGAAGATTTGAATCTCGTAACTCCACACGTCAACCAAAAAAGCCAGAAAAGACACGAGTTCGAACTTCAAATAAGTGGGAATGTGAGGCCAAATAAGATGTTGAGCATGATTAATTTAGATTGGCAAAGAGCCATCGATATTTATTTTTATGGCCTATTATCCTCTCTTTGCAGTACCGCTTGTATGGCGAGGAAGTCGTTCGCGCAGCAGTCGAGAACGGAGCACACCATGTTGACATCTCGGGAGAGCCTACGGTTACTAATATTCTCAATCTCATTTATTCTCTCTCTCTCTCTCTCTCTCTCTCTATATATATATATATATATATATATATATATATATATATATATATATATATATCTTCATATTTCTCTAACTCTCTCTCTTTCTCTCACCCTTCATCTCTCTCTCTCTCTCTCTCTCTCTCTCTCTCTCTCTTCTCTCTCTTTCTTTCGGTCACCCTCCCTCTCTTTCTATCACCCTCCATCTCTCTCTCTATGTCTCTATCTCTTCTCTCTCTCTCCTCTCTCTATCTCTCTCTCCTCTCTCTCTCTATCTCTCTCTCTCTCTCTTCTCTCTCTGTCTCTCTCACTCTATCTCTCTTTCATGCTCTTTCTCTTCTGTCTCTGGCGAATTAATTATAGCATGTAACCTTTTTCAGTTCCTGGAGTCGATGCAGCTGAAGTACTCTGAGCTAGCTCGGGAGAAGGGTGTTTACGTGGTGGGAGCCTGTGGCTTCGACTCCATCCCGTGTGATATGGGAGTGCACTTTCTGAAGAGGAACTTTGATGGCAGTCTTGGATATGCAGAGACTTACTTCGTTGGCCTTCCTGGTCCATCGGTTCGTTCTTTTTCTTCTCGCCGTTTTTAGCCTCATTAATGAGATGAATTGAACCGTGCCACTATTTAATTATTGTCTTTGCTGGAATGCTCTGCTGCTCAGGGCTATGCAATCAACTCTGGCACCTACGAGACTCTCATGCTGGCCATCGCGAACAAGGCCAGAGATGGACTTGGCAAGCTACGCAGAGCCATCATGCCGGACAAGCTCAAGACTGCGAAGTCACCGAAGAGGTCAACCCCCCCCCCCTTCTGATCTCCTCTCCTCCCCCCTCACTCTCTGTCTCTGCAGGAACCTCCTCTTCTCCGTGGACGAGCCTTCCCTCGAAGGCCGCGCACTCCCTTTCGCTGGCTCTGACAAGAGTGTTGTCAAGCGCAGCCAGTACTACGACTTCCATGCCAACAAGAAGATACCCGTTGGTCCCTCCCCCCCCCTCTCTCTCTCTCTCTCTCTCTCTCCTCTCTTTCTCTTTTTCTCTTGCTCTCCTTGTCTTCTGAGGTCTCCTAATCAGAATGAGTTGAGGTGGCGGTGGAGACGTACTTCACGGTGTCTTCATTATTCTCCGGAGTCCTGCTCATGGCCTGGATGGCCGTGATGGCCATTCTTTGCCAGTTCAAGCCCACTCTCCGATTTGTTATCAACAACCCGGATCTCATGAGCTTCGGGAAGTTCCGTGTCAGTCAAGTCTTCTTAGCGTTTGTTTCTGTTTCGTTAGCCAGTGTTGTCTTCTTCTCAGAAGGCCGGCCCGACCAAGCAGCAGATCAAAGAGATGAAGTTCTCCTACTACGTGTTCGGCCGCGGCTGGGAAGGCGAAGTGGAGGATGTTCCTGAAACAGAGCCTACCAAGATAGTCAGTCCGTGTAGATGTTCTCTCCCCTTTCTGTCCTCTGCAGGCTGCCGCTGTCTGCCGTGGCCCTGATCCTGGTTACGTGGCCACTGCCGGCTGCGTTGCTGCCTCCGCTCTTACCATTCTCAACGACAAGGCCAATCTTCCCAAGAAGTTTCTTTCTCTTTCTCAGAATATACATTCCTTGTTTATTCACGGGTTGTCTAAATGCGTTCTTTGCAGTGGCGGAGTGTACACGACTGCCTCTGCATTCGGTAACAGCCGTCTCATCGAGATCCTCAAGGAGTTCGGCATCACTTTCGAGCTTCTTTACGGGGGCAAGAAGTAATTGTACGATCTTAACGCCAGATGATCTTTGATCTGCTCCCCTTACTCTTCGATCTTTTCAACATAGCTATCTCCATGTATAATATCGAGGTAAATGGCCAGTTATCTACGTTTACTTTTAAGTTGTTAAATATTCCGTCCGTTAATGGTGATAAAGTATGCCTTTATTCCTGCACTAAGTATAACAACAGAACAATCAGCATTTAAGTAAGTAAATCCGAATGTTAAGAAGTAACTAGTGGGGGAAATGCTGCCTGCCAGCAGAGATCTTCTTTGGGTCACGTTGTTCCATTTCTTTGACTCCTCCTGGGTAGAGACGGAAGCGAGCAGCTGGGTCAACAGAAGACGCGACGTAGGCGAGGAATGCCGCCTGGATTCCCATGTTGCATGACGTCACGGAGGGAAGGCCATTCGAAGGAAGCACTCAAAACAAGAAGTGGAGGGGGAGGAGAAGTAGACAAATACCATCCAAGCAAGGAGGGAAACGTCACCGACTCTTTTGAATTTCATCTTCACTCTTCAGAAGCCCATTCTCTCCGACCAACTCAGCAGAAGGCACATTAATGAAACCAGGGATGTGCGAACCACTTCCAGCTTGAAAGTACGGTAAGTATGGCCAATCTAAAGTCATAAGAGAGCCTACCGTACTGATCGAGACCCGTGTCCTCGGTACCTTGGAATTGGCCACGAATTCGTGTATCAATAAAGTTTGTCTGCAATATCGCTTGACCTCTTGCGATATTATTTTTTAACCAGCAAAGGAACCTCTTCGATCTTCTCAATGAACTGTTTGCCGGTGCCATCCTTCTCTTCTAACTCTTCAAAGCTCATATTGTACTCCGAAACGCGGTTGACGGCTGTCCAGTCTCCTTTCTGCATCGCTGGGAAACTCGTTTGATTTAAACACAAATGATAAATTAAGGATAACTCGAAATTAAAGCAAACATCGTTGTAGGAATTAGTTGTCAATGTAAAAACAGTTAAATTATAATCGAAATCGTTCTCAATGAAGCGAACCTCAACAGAGACCGGGGAGTTGCTTAGTTCGAATCCGTTCTTGTGCCAATTTTCAAGACCACCATCAAGAAGAGAAAGCTTATCTTGTCCATAGGACTGTAAATATGATAGAAGTGATTAAAAACACAGATCTCATAGTTGAATGAACATAGCAAGCTCATTTACAGAGAATTTCACTAGCCTTCAGAAGCCACCCTACTTTGCCAGCCATGAGCATCCCTCCTTGAGCACCGCGGCTGTACACAACAATGTGTTCATCCCTCAACAGAAACAAGGCATTACTCTATAGACACGTACGGCAATGAGCGAGACTGATTAAGCTAACTTCTGAACGCCAAGCAGTTGGATGTATTCTTGGAATATCTCGGCTGGATACATAGTGAATCGCTGATACTTGCTCGGATACATCGCAACATCTAAGTCGCAGTGGACAGCCGACGGAATGTGGGCTGCTGCGTAGAGTTGTGAGTGTCTGAAGAGGACAAGGAGGTCGCATTCTACGATCACTCAAAGAGTATCTTTCAACAACAGCAACCAGGAATAAAGAATCTGCAAAAAAGTAGAGCAATAATAGAAACCTAGAGGGAGACTGCATGAGCTGAGCGAATTTGGCATAACTACTGGCTCTGAACTCCTTCCAATCTGGACGAGGAGTTGGGAAGTAAGTACAGTCGAAGAGTCTCACTCCGTCTCGGTTGATTATTCCTTTCTGGAGAAGAGCTCTCACAGTGGGGGCATCCACAATCTTCTTCAATGAGCTCATTCCTTAACCTTATGAACTTCTGCAATGCAAACTTCAACGACTGAATCCCGCAACAGCAAGATCAATAATCAGTGTACAAAATAATAGATACAAAATGATAAAGGGAAAAAATCAAGCCAAATTCGTTCGTTAATACAGGCTCTATTTCAAAACACGGACCTTTTTCAGAAAATTTCTGAAACAACCACTGTAGTCAACTAGGTCACGAAGCTGCTTCTATGTATGTACATACATCTTTGGAGCTTTCTTCATATCAACTGTTTTATTTACTTTATGAGTTTTCGTCTTTATATTATGTTTATCTTTCGAGCTCAGCTGCTTTATTCGGAGATTCAAAATGACCCGTTAAATGAGATAAACGAGTATCGAGATAATATAAATGTTAGGATTCGGGAATATAGACAATTATAAATTAAACGATATTTCATACAGCGAAAGAAAGGGAATATTGGACCTTTCAGATCGCCACTTGCTTCAAGATACTTTTATGAAATCTCTACTCAGCTTTTAACATAAAGAGGAGAGAAAGTATGTATTTGACCAAATACAGCGTTCTAGCGGGCATCAATGGCATTCGCTCTTGAAGCTACATACATCATTAATCTTATTGTGAGAACAAAGTTCGTTGTTAGGTGAAGACAGTCAATTTGACATTAAATCTTGTAATTTGACTGATTAAAAGGTTGAGAATATTGCCTACCTTACTACCTAACATTTTGGAATCTGCGAATATCTACTTGGGCCTCTCTTACATTCTGACACCCATCTCATACTCTCGTCTTGTTCCCTTCTGACAACAATGACAACAAGCACAGCAGGCCCAGATGGAGAGTCCAACCACGCAAAGGGAAACAACCAGGATGGCCACTCCTATTGCAATGATCGTCCACAGAGGAATCGGCCAATACCATCCATCGGGGGGAGTGACGTCAATCTGTCATTAAGAGTCTCTTCCAATTGTAATAAGAAAGGATGACGAACCTTCTCTCCCCTGAGAACTTGGCCGTAGAGAGTGAGCGTGTAGTTCAGACCCTTCGTGTACTCTCCTTTTCGGAAGAAGTTTTCTAACAATAAATCATTTTCAGTCTATTTGGAGAGGGCAAGTATGAGCTTAAACTCGGTCAGCTCAATAAGAGAAATAAAAAATAGAAACCGGCGTTGAGAGTGATGGAATTGACGAGTTCATTCGTGAGGTATCTCTCGGCAACTTTCCCCACCGATGTCCACATCTCCAATTTATCACTTTTGCAAGAAAAAAAAACACCTATAAGGTATGAAAATAAACAATTTCAAAATTTTAAATTTTATTTTTGTTTAATAAAATAAAGAACAGTTTTAAAGAATGCATATGCAGGACTAGGAAGAGTATGAAAGGCTGACTGCGTGGTCGTGTTGAGAGAAGAAGAGAAGGACGTCGTCATCACACTGCCCACGCTCTTGTCTCTTCCGGAGAACATCCGCGAACTTCTTCGCTGCTTCCATCACGGCAGTTCGATGACTCAAGAACATTCATTGCATTTACTCTCTCGAACTCTCGTTTAAGGTCCTAATTCTACGGTAAAAGTCCTGATGATTCGAGTAAATGTCGAAATGGAAATGAAAGAATTGTGAATTGTAAGAGACTGTTGGTTGTCGTCGAGTTGCATCCTCTGGAGGAGAGCGACGGAAATGGTGAATCCGCCCTCTCCCATGCACTGGCCGAGTTCCGAATCTGTCGGGCCACAGGCGCAGCGAGTGTCCTTGAAGAGTCTCTCCACCAGGGACACCAGCTGGCGATCTACCGACGAAGTCATTCTTCCCAGTCAAACCAACTCTTTCTCTCTCTCTTACCTTTTTATAAGAATTCCCTTTCATTCTAATAAGGGTTTTGTTACACAAGATGAAACGAGGACTTACGATTAGCTGAGATGTTATTGCCGCTGCCGTCAGCGAGAATACCATTGGGATCACAGACGAAAGTTCGATCTTGCATTCCACAGAGAGAGGGAGAAGTCATGGAATCGGGATAAGTCTGAGGAGTGTAGGAAGGGAAGGATTGAGGAGAACCCGATGGCAGAAGGCAGAGAGAGAGAAGCAGAAGCCACGACGAGCAGACCATTCTGAACATGGGCTGAAGTTGCATGTCCAGACAAGTCGAATAGGAAGGAATCAATGGTCTTTTCCACGCACGATGCATGCACTCTTTCCGTTAAGAATGCTCAAATAGCCGTCTGATAAGGGAAGCGATAGAGAGTGATTGAGAGAGAGAGAAAGAGAGAGAGAGAGAGAGAGAGAGAGAGAAAGAGAGAGGTGGGAGGAGAGTCAGAGGGAGGCTTCAGTCCATGACTCATTCTTCCCTCCCCCTCGACGCCTTTGACTCACATCTTATACAATTTTACCCAATCTTCTTATCATTTGCCTACATATGTTCCTGTCATTTTCAAAATACTGATGCTTTTTGAATTTCCCGCGTTCAATGAAACTGCGTTGGAAGAAAGAGAAAATTCGAATGCAGATCATAGCGGTTCCCTGCAGATGCTGTCCTGTCATTTGTGAAGTTCCTGTGGAATAGCTGTGAGTGCAGATTCTTGGCTGCTCACTTCTTCTTTCTTCCTTCGTTGGGGATCAGAAAAGAAAGGACTGAAATGGGTGAATTAGACGCTTCATTGTAAAGGGACAAAGATATTTCTTCTCTTAGTGTCGTTGGGGTTGCCGTTTCTCTCTCTTCCTCTCTCTCTCCCTCTCTCTATCACTCTTTACCTCTATTACTCTGTATATCTGACACTCTCTTTCTATTTTACTCTCTTTCTCTCTTTCTCTTTGCCTCTTTCTCTCTCTTTCTTAATTTATCTCTCTCTCACACACTCTTTCTCTCGATCACTCACTCTACCACTGCCTATCTCGATCAGCCTCTCTCAGTCTCTCTCTCTCTCACTCTCACTCTCTCTATTTCCTTCTCCATCTCTCTCTGTCTTTCTATTTCTCAATCTTTCTAACAATCTCTCACTTTGTATCACTATCTCTGCCCAAAGAAATGGCTCGTCCACATCTCCAAAATTTTTGATAGCTTGTCAACGCAAATTATAAACAAACAATTTTTAAATGTCGTGGTGCATAAATTCTTTATACATGGCTAAAAAAGCAAAGTTTGAAAATATTGAGAGCAATTCAGTCAGTCTTCATCTGATCGGGGTTCTGCTAGATCAGCTTCCTCCATGTAGCATTCGTTCGGGAGAGACACCAAAATGAGACTCAGAAAGAAGAAGAAAAGAAGTGTCAGGGCAGACAAGAAAAAGAGAACGGCAGGATAGCATTTATGAAATTTGAAATATGATAATATTGGAAACTAATCTTAGACTGACAAAGAGGAATTATTCGGAGTCTGTTATCAGCTTATTGACAGTAAATCGAGTTACTGTGCTATCTCTGAAAGAATTCCTTCATATTCTCAAAATCTATTTGCCCTATCGTATATTTTAGCTGATTCGTAAGCCATCTTGGAAAAGTAGCATTTATAGTGTATATTGTGTACAAAAAAGGCTAGCGTAGTGAAAGCACAAGCAATGATACAGAATTTGCGAATAAATTGCCTACTGAAGAACAAGGGAGAAACAACAAAATGAGACCCTAGAGAACAAATGGAATAAAGCTCATCGGCCAGTCGAGGCAACAACCGCAACTAAGAACGAGCAAGAAAGAAGATCGTCAAACTCAAGAAATGCACATAAAGGATGGAAGGCTGAGATTCTGAAAGACAAAGTCGATTGGTTATCATTCCATTCTTGTATGATCTAGGCACATTTTATGAACAGCGTTACATAATGATATAACGCTTCAATTTCTTTGGCAAGAAGGATGCTGAAATCGAATCGAATGAGAAAACGGCTGGAAAAGGCAAGGATTCTTGGAGAGTGAGCCGACTCTCATGGTCAGAAAGAGGCAATTTGATAGAAAGCGAAGTAGTGAAGGAGAGGGGATCGGCTAGCCAGAAGACCGGAGAATGGAAAGAACACGACGCTCCAGGCCGAAGAGATGAGGATCCTTCTCGGATGGGAACAGGGCACGGATGTGCTCCGCCAACTTCAGCACGTACCTGCAAGCATATGGTTGGAATTCAACTAAGAAAGAGAGAGGGAGGAATGAGAGAGTGTGTCGCAGAGAGATAAAGAAAGGAAGAGGCAAAGAAAAGGGAGAGAGAGAGAGAGAGAAAGAGAGATAGAGAGAGAGAGAGAAAGAGAGAGAGAGGGAGAAGCTGACTCGTGATTGGGTCCAGCTCGTCCTTTGGCAGCTCCGATCTGCTTAGCCATGTCACGGGGTGGAGCGGGGCCGAGATAGAGGGAGTTCTCTGCGGATGCAATGCAAGTGAGAGCGAGGAACTCCCTCTCTGACTCTTCTTCGGAGTCGGAATCCGCCTCCTCCGCCATGACAACCCGCACCAGTCGGAATTCATAGCCATTGCCCACCTCAAACATCTCTTTTTTTCTTCATACTCGCAACCCGATAACGATTCAAAACCGATTGAGCGAACTCAAATTCGGCTGATGCAACAGACATCTACATTGCGTCAGATCAAACAGAATCATTCTCTTCTTTCTTTTACTTTCTCTTTCTTCCAGTGTTCCAAATCCTCATCTTAGTTCCTTCCCCCTCTCGTTTTCTTTTGTTCTCGCTTTCTTCTTTCGTTCGCTACTCTCGTACTTCGTTATTCCCTTCACTCCTCACTGTGGCAACGACAGGTGGCATTTCCGCGTGTTCGCCTTTTTTGTGCTCATCTATTCCCCTTACTCTCTCTCTCTCTCTCTCTCTCTCTCTCTCTCTCTCTACTCTTTCTCGCTCCTCTCTTTTTCTTACCTCTCTCTCTCTCTCTCTCGCTCTCTCTCTCTCTCTCAATAACTGACTTCTCGCTCCTGAAGATGTTTGAGTGCTTCGTCGATGTTATCATAGCCTGCCACGCGGAATACGACCCCGGAGGCTAGGGAGTTGAATCGGTTCACGAGGGTCGCCACTCGCCCCGGCTGAACAGAAACAGAAATAATATTTATCTTCTTTTTTTGAAATATGTATACATGAAAAATATTTATTAATTATATATATATATATATATATATATATATATATTTCGATGTACGTATGCACGTAGCAAGTAAAGTACTTAAATTTTTTCCACTCTTCTATCTTAGTCTCCCCTCTTCACCCAGACACATGGCCATTTTAGAAGTCACGCAATTTCCAGCTTCAACGATGCTTCAGACAAAATGCACGTGGCAAGCACATGCACAATGCTGACAGAAAAAAAAGACTTAGGAAAAGAGAACAAGACAGTGAGAGACGAGAGTGAGAGAGAGAGTGAGAGAAAGAAAGAGAGAGAGAGAGAGAGGAAGGGAGACGCAAAGAGGGAGAACGAGTGCGAGTCGAGGGCACGCGGAGCCAACGAGAAGCTCTTTTGCCAGCTGACGAGCAAAAACGTATAGCTGCAGATCGAGAGAGTGCCAGGAACAGAGAAAGAGAGAAAATATTCTGGCTAGAAGCAACGACAATAAAGTACACCAAAATCAGCATTGTGAATACTGAAGAGAAACTAAGGTGCAAAGTGAGAAAAGGATGATAAAGGCACGAACAGAGGTAGAAGAGAGAGAGAACAGCTTCTTAGGTTTAGAAAGTTTTAACCGAACCGATAGTAGGAAGTAAAGATGGCCAGGCAATTATCACAACAAGAATGGAGAAGATTGAAAGCAAGCGCGAGACAAGGAAAATAGTGGAGGAGATAGGAAGAGGTAAATAAAATGAAGCTTACGAAGGAATGAATACTTGAAGTCGACTTGAAGTTGTGGTAGGGTTGGAGATAAATAACAGAGGTGAAGATGGTGATCAACAGGACATACTTTAAGGAAAGAGTATGTGCAGTGCCATGCAGAGGAGAAGTGACGTAAAAGGAAAGAGAGAAAGAAAGAAATTAAAAAGAGAAGATGAAAGAGAAAGAGATGAAGAGAGAGAGAGAGAGGGAGAGAGAGAGAGAGAATGAGAGGATGAGAATAAGGAGAGGAATATAGAAAAGAGAGGAAGAGATCGAATGAGACGAAGAGACAATGACAGAAAGAGTAGCTGACCAGCTTCTCATCGCCACGATGGAAAGTGTTCCCTTGGTACATCCGGCGGGCGAATCCAATGGCGAACGCTCGACGGCGTTCGATGAAAGAAAAGCCGGGATTCCAGATGAGAGAGCCGTAGCCGAAGATCCAGAGAGAAGGGGAGGAGGGAAGGGAGGCAGATGAAGGAGACATCAAGGGGACTGAAAGAGATCACTCAGTGGAGAACACCAGGGGATTTCATGGACAATGATAGAGAGAGGAATCAATGGCAGGGTAAATGAAGAGGAGACATTGTTGCAGGCCACAATCAGACAGTTCAAATGCATGGAAACAAAGACAAGCTACTTCAACTAAGTCAGGCCTTCTCTATTTGTAGCTGTTTGTTGGATGATGAGGAACGACAATAAAGGGGGTGGAAGAAGGAGAGAGCGAGAGAAAGAGTGAGAGGGCAGAGGGCGGAGCGAGAGAAGAGAGCGAGCAGGAGAGATGCGAAGAGAGAAAGAGAGAGAGAGAGAGAGAGAGAGAGAGAGAGAGAGAGAGAATGAGAGAGAGAATGAGAGAGCGCGCGAGAGAGAGAGAGAGAGAGAGAGAATGAGAGAGCGCGCGAGAGAGAGAGAGAGAGAGAGAGAGAGAGAGAGAGGAGTGTGACATGCCCAACCGCCGCCATTGCATCAGCCACGCTCTCTACTATGCACTAACTATAACAAGGATTGGAGAGGATGAGAGACAGTGAGAAAGGAAAGAGAGATAAAGAAAGAAAGGAGGGCCCGGAGATGATTGGAAAAAGAGAGAAAAGAGGGTTCCGGCGAAAAAAGAGGGGATTATACATAACTTCTCTTATATATTCGCTAAGGAACTGAGAGCTGAGTAATACATGAAGTTCTATTTGAAGCGGAACCAATCTGTGTAGATTGCGGTATTAGTTCATCCAATCAAGTGATAACAAAGATTGAGAAAAGAGGGGGACTGAAGTGTTGAAGAGGAGAGAACACGAAGATCATTGTCCGCTATTGTATTTCTGCATCCAAAAGACACAGCTCTTTTTAGCATCAAGTAGAATAAAAACAGCTAAACTTTCCTATTTATTTAAATTCGAATGAGAAGTAAAGATTGTGGATATGACATGGCATGCAAAATCGAGATCAAATATTCCGGTGACAGAATGTGTGGAGTAGTATTTTGATCTACTGATGAACACGGAGGAATAGAAAGTAGAAAGTAGAAATATGCGTAATGGTGTTAAATGCATTAGAGCTTCTTGCTAATCGAATTAGTCCTCCTTCGTCATGTTCCCCATTCCTTTGTCTATTTTCCAGTCTCTCTCGACTTCTCCGCTGATGCAACCTCCTCGCTGTTTATTCTCATGGCTGCAGCCGCTGTTGTCGTTCATAGTGCCTTTCCTTCATGCATCTCCTGAACATCACCTTTGATCTCTCGGTATTTCTTTCTTAAAAAGTAGTCATGCTAAATACTCTTATTCTCTCTGCTTTTGTTGATTCCATACTCTTTTCAATGCATACATCAATTTAAATTTATACATACATACATATGTATGTATGCACATATGTAGTAGTTATCTCTCCCAGTTCATTTATTTATTCCTTCCATTCACCTTTTCCATTCTCCCATACTTCTGTAAGAGACAATGATTTCATTGGAAAAAATTTCAGTTGAATGATGCAAATTTATCCATCTCATTCTCGTTTAATTCCACTTTTATATCTGAATTGTTTTACCGAAAGTTTGCATTTCTAGATAAGCTGTGTTCAAGGCGCTTTCATAGTAATCTTTTTATTGTCAGATATTACATGTATCCTCTTCAATCCTTTGCTTATATGGACTGAAGAAATGCAGTCACAACTTCAGACTACTTTTTCTTGTTGCTAGATAATCCCTCTGAACACACGCTTCAAGCCACTCTGCAAAGAAACGATAGCAGTCAAAATATCAAAATAACCGAAATACAAAGTAGAATTAACAAAAGGGATGTGATTGATATCAGTACAAGTTTCGAATGCCGAGAATAACCCATAATAGAAAATGAGAGACACAAATGAGGGGCCGAGCAGGAACCGTAAAAGAGCGTAGAAGGAGACGGCGAGGGAAGCCGCCTCGACTATCATATCTATAGGAGATAGTGGAAAATGTATACTACACCGGAGCATAGTTCAGAGTAATGCGGAAAACAGTCAGAATAAATGTGGACGCCCACCAAATAGCTACGAATGATGAATCCGGACTGGGACGAATGCAAGATATGAGAATTCAAAGAGTTACACAGAAATATAAACGAAGTTCGTTTAGATGAAAGCAAGGAATCTATGTATGTTACTAGATTACTAGATTGGAGATGCAGAGATATGGGACAAAGCAAGGATATGAGTAGAAAGACAATCTATGGGATAGATGGGCCAGAGAGAGAAAGAGATAGAGAGAGAGGGAAGGAGAGAAAGAAAGAAAGAAAGAAAGAAAGAAAGAAAGAGAGAATGTAAGAATACGCGACTTCTTGTGATATCAAATAATCAAAAAGATCTGTTAATCCTCTGCAACGGAATGGAATGGGTAATCAAGAAGAGATGTCTAATCTTGGATGTTTTGCAGAGAAGCTGTTAATAGCAGAGAGAAAGAGGAGAGATGTCTCATATGAACTCCTCTTCATTCGAGAAAGGAAAGTGCTTGCCAGCCAATCGGCTGACTTCTCCTCTCTCTTCACTCATCTCATTCCAACTCCAGCCGAAGAAATACGACAGTGCCAAGAATGTCAGAAGGCCTGCACAAGCAGATCCACTTAGTTTTAGCATTTGTAATAGACGGACTGCATCATTCATATCGTCGAATATTTATGATAAGTCATATATTAAGAATGTTTGAAAATGGATGGAACCTACCGTAGACCTCGACCAAGTCATTCCCCAGAACAATTCCATAGATCGTGCAGATCATAAAATAGATGGAAGCAACGACGCTGCAAATCTTACCATTAGCCTTCAAACTGTTAAAATTCGTGTTAACAAATAAGATGGGAAAATTGAGAGAGCCAACCTGACAACAAAATACATAGAAGAGCAGACAATGAAAGGAGAGAGAAGAGCGGGCGAGTGGCGGTGACAGCCGAGAAGCAGAGAACCCGCGATTCCGCAGTGAAGGAGGAAGGTCGCCAGAACACAACCTGATTCCACACAAAATGTTTGGTAGGAATCCATCGTCTTCTTAGGCTAGTTTTCGCTCTTCACCTAATTCAGACACCACATATATGCATGTATGTACATACGTACATATATGTTTGTTCATATATCACTGAATAAGGATTCATAAGCAATAAGCAATGAAAGCAGGTTTCTTTGTTAAAATTGCCGTGGTTGTTATTCTAACCTCCATAGAGGAGATTGTCCGAGTTGTCTCTTCTCTCAAAGGGCCAAATGGCGCAGGCCAGGACAGACTGGACGACCGCGAAGGACACAAAGAGACTCGCCACACTTCGCACTCTACCAGACAACCGAGAAGCCATCCGAGACAAGCACTTCTGAAGAGAGACAGAGAAAGAGAGAATAACACAGCGAGAGAAAGAGAGAGAGAGAGAATAGGAGAGCGAGGTAGAGAGGGAAAGAAAGAGAGCGAAAGACAGAGAGAGAGAAATTGAGGAGACCGTGAGGGCGCTACAAAGGGGTTCAAAATAGCCTAGTGTTCCTTCCAAACGTTTTGAACAGCTTTCTTTACACAAACGGTCCAATATCCATGCGTATGTACATAATTTTGATACAAAAAAACACTAGTGATATCTAAAGAAAAGAGCACAGAATTTTACTGTACAGTTAAAAGGTAACAACTTGAACTCTGAGCAAACAACGAACAAGAAAAGAAAGCTGCAATTACTTCTGGAGAAACATCCAGACTTCGGGTTTAGTAATATAACTGATTATGCTACTGATTGTGAGTGCCTTCCGCTCTTCCGGTCAAATACTTGATAACCCCAACTCCCCGCCCTCAGACCAGACTTTTACTCTTATTATTCACAAACATCCCCCTCTTTTAGCCACGGAAATGGAAAGCAATGAATGTCAGAAAGGGAATTAAGTCCTAGGGGAAATGGAGAGAAGCAGAGACTTAAAGGAAGGAGATATGTGGGAGTCATTTTTCTTCTTTTCTCGCACTACACGTGCTCACTCTTTCGTTTATGTCTCCATAATCTATCTCTATCTCTTTTTCTCTATATCCCTCTCACACTCTCCCTCCCAGTCATTTCTCTCTTTCTGATCCTCGACCTTATCATGATCCTCTTATGAATAGTTGTGTTAGAGTAATCATCCAATTTGAGATTTGCGCACATAAAAGTAAAAATGTCACGGGAAGGAGAGGAAGGAGATTGTGGTAATTCTTAATATACAAACATACATACACGCATTCATATCTCTGCTGCGGGTAAAAAATACTTCCGTTGCAGGCCATACATTTTATTTGGGGGGAAAAACAAAGGAATGAAAGTATTACGTCGAAATTATGATCTACAAACATGTGCATATGGCTATTAAAGAAGAGGTACAAATTTCCATGTAATTGTTTCAAGATTATATATACAGAAGAAACACACGCAGTTCTACTATTTCCTCTCTCTTCCTGGTTAATTAATTCTTCCTCCCTCACTCTTTCCTGCCTGCCTCTCTGTTCCCCTGCTTTCTCTTAAAAAAGACTGGAAGATATGGAATGACAAAAAATGACGGGCAGAACGAGAAACCATATTAAAAGTTGAGAGGAGACTCTCCCATTCCCTTGGTGTCATTTTTGTCTTCTCCTCATCGTATGGGTCAGTTTTAGCCAAAGAGTGTGATCGCACTAGTTCATAAACACAGCGTATATGCGATTGTATGAAATCAACGGTTTTAGAGCTGACAAACGAGAGAGCGAAATATGGAGAGAGAGAAAGAGAGAGAGAAAGTGAGAGAGATGGAGAAGGAGAGACAAACAGAGGGCTTTAGCGAACAGCTCTTGCATTCTGGGGGTCAATGGCTTCATAATTACTATTTTAATAAAGCAAGAATGGGTGTGCAAAAACGCACGCCTCTGAAGAGAGGAAAAAATCTTGCATGGATCTATGATATCGAGTAAGTCATAAAAGCCCCACCAAATTCTTCCGCTCGTAAAGGCAAGGAATGGAGTATAGGAAAGGATGGAGAAAGGAGAAAGGAAGTGGAAAGAACATTCATTACTTCAACTTTTCTTTCATTGTGAACAATGAGATATTCAACTGGAAGATCTGTTGCCTTCCTTTACTTGCGGTTAAGTATTTAAATATAATAAAAAAGGAAGTTGGCAGACGACATGAATATTTGGTGAAATGCGAAAGGATGCGATTTTTTTTAAAGAAAGTTGAGAGAGGAATTTGAGATGACACGGGCAACAACATCAACATAATCAAGAGCCGGAGACATCGTGCGAAGCGACGAGGCGAAAGAGAAATAGAGAGGGAGGGTGAGGAAGAGAGACGGAGAAAGGGAAGAGGGAGAGAGAGAGGGAGAGAGAGAGAGAGGAGAGAGAGAGGGGGGAGAGAGACGAGAGCGGGGAGAGAGAGAACTGGAAGAGAATGCGAGCAGTGTAAGGCGGAGAGGGTGTTCTGAAAAGCCAGAATCGGAATGTCCACAAGGCTGAGATGAACTCTGCCGACGCTGCATCCTTCTCTTCTTTTTCTCTTCGATGACACCGAGACAAATAATTGAATTGTGCCGCTTGGCTCATGGAGAAAGGAAGGGAGGGACTGGAAGAGGGCATGTAAATGAGTGAGAGAGGGAGGAGGGATGGAGACTGAAAAAGATAATGAAGAAGTGAGAGAGGGAGAGGGAGTCAGACAATGAGAGCGAATGCAGACAGTGGCCGAGTTGGTGAAGAAAAGTGTCTGCAGGTTGAGAATATTTTGGAAGGTTGACAGTATGAACAGGAATGAAGAACGCCTCGACTGAATCAATGAGCGAGAACTGAGAGAGACAAATGATAGAAATGACAAGAGAAAAGAAAACTGGGAGACCGAAAAAGAGAGATAGTAAGAGAAAAAGAGAGATAGTTTGAGAGAAAGAGAAAGAGAGAAATAGAGATAGTGAGAGGAATGGAGAGAGACAAGGTCGCCCTGTGGTCTCCCTCGTGATTACGCCTGAGCAGAAGCATTGCGCATCTCTTGGTGAACCGGTATCGCTCACTCTGCTCTCTCCGAAATGTCCATGCTCTCTCACCTTGCAGGCCCTCTCCATCACTTTCCCCTCTTATGTTGGTGTCAAGAAGGCTCAGCAAACACTCTCTCTCTCTCTTGCAACAACTTTATGAAGTAAGTGAGAAAGAATGGAGAGAAGCGAGACCTCCCTGCCCTTCTACTTCGTAGGCGTCTTCGCCTTCTTCCCGCGCGCGCGACACGATGGCCGAGGAGGCGGAACGTAGCGAGGAGTCCAGAAGGACAGCGGAGCCAGGGGAGTCGACTGGGGCTGCCGGGCATTCACTCGGATCTCCGCCAGATGACGATCTGATGTCGTCGTCAGATCCGTCTGAGAACAGCGAGAGATGAGAGGGAGAGAGAGAGAGAGAGAGAAGAGAGAAAGGAGAGGAATAGAGAGAGAGATAGAGAGAGAGATATATATATATAGAGAGAGAGATAGAAAGGAGAGAGACAGAAGCAGAGAAAGGGTGCTTCCCAATCCGAAGGAAAGCCAACTTGGTCATCGGGGAAGATAGAGCTGCAGTGGCCTTCTCCCAGTCTCTCCAGCACAAGGGACCAGTACTCCTCATCCGCCTGGTCCGCTTTCTCAATGGAAAAGAAACATCAAGATTGCGGCCAGAAATACGCAATAAAAGGAGAAAGAAAAGACCTTGGTGAGAACGCAGCCCATTGCGCTGAATGCTGATAAGTGAAATGGCATTATTCCCCGTCGTTCAAGAATTAATGACGTGTACTTGTGAATTCAACAAATCATTTTATGTTTCACAATAAAAACATGAAAGAAAGAAGCTCCTGTGCCAGCAAAATGTGTAACAGTAGCAACAACGAATATATTCAATTCCTAGACTTGTGGTAAATGAAAGAGGACATCCTATAACCTCTGACATTACTAAAAAAAATTCGCACAGAGCGAAAGCTGAACATGAAATATGCCAGATCCATACAATGCGAGTTTAATAAAAGTGGTGGGTGGGAGGTGAAATATCACAAGTGAGGACAGGATAAAAATTACCGCAATCAACTTCCAACAAGAGGGCGAAAAAACTGAGGAAATATGAATTATGCGAGTACTGAGATAATGAATGTTGCTTCTCAGACATAACAAAGGGCTAGATGCTAAGTAATCAAATGTGCAAAAAGAGTGAGTTGATTTAGTGATGCAATACTCAACGAAAATATAGGAATACAAAACTCTAGCCCGATACTATTGCAAAAATGCTTCAAAATAGCAATATATATTCACAAGAAAGTAATGGGTATTCTAAAAAAGGTGTGGGGGGCAGTTTGGTCTAGAAGAATTGGCTGTCATAAGCAGCAGAAGCATAGCTGAGGTCTACGGAGGGGAAGCGGGAACGGGAACAGGAGGTCGACTGGCAACTGCGGAGGGTAGCAGAGGGATTCAGAAGACTCTGCCAAGCAGCCATTGGAGAGGGGCGGTTGTGAGGCAGCTCGCGAAGTAACTGGAAACAACAGATCCTTGTACACTCTCCACCCCCGCAACTGCCAACTTTGGTCTGCTCTCCAACTCGCACGAAGGGAAGGTGCTTGATGCGTCTCTTGTCCATTCTGTTAAGGTGCATGACATCCCAGCAGATGTGGCAGTAGTACTGAAGACACGACGAGTCACCGCAGAAGTACTCTGCTATTCTAAAAATACCTTCTCTCTCTCCTCCATCTCTCGTCTCTCCTCCATCTCTCGTCTCTCCTCCATCTCTCGTCTCTCCTCTATCTATATCTCTCTCCTCTCTCTCTTTCTCTTGACTGACCTTCCCTCCCCTTGCCAGCATTCATCGCAGGGCTTGGACCCCAACATGTACGGCTTGATCTCGACATCTCCTTTGCTGGTCTCGAGATTCGGAATGCGGACGAATTTGGCCTTGATGGCATTGATGAAGGAGGGAGTGTCTGCGAAGACGGCGCGGGCAGCGCCCTTCGGGTACTGCAAGTGTCAAAGTTGTGAGAGAGAGCGAAGAAGCAGAGGAGGAAGAGAGAGAGAGAGAGGTATGGAGAAAGAGGGAGAGAGAGAGGGAAGGAGAGAGGGGAAGGATAGAGAAGGGGAGAGAGAGAGGGAAGGAAAGAGACAGAGAGAGGAAGAGAGGGAGAGAGAGAGAGAGAGAGAGAGAGAAGCGAGGGGAAGACTGAGAACGAGGTAGAGTGGCGATCAAAGAGGCCCTAATATGCATAACTATAAGGCTAACGCAAAATTCGCCAGGTAGTAAAGCATCGAACCCTTAATTCGGGATCAACGTCGATGTCGATAAAGACAACTTCGCCGAAGTTTTTCTCCAGAATGCACGCCAAGCCTTCTGCAATGGAAACACGAAAGTGAAGAGTGCAAAGAACTCCCGAATAGGGAGGCGCACCAGCCGTGGTTGTTCTCGGAAGTCCACCAATGAAGACAGTGCGGCGCAGGCTGACAAGACCCGCGTCTTCTCGTGTGTACTGCCCACTTTCCAGGAACCACGGGCGAATCTGAGCCTGCAGAGAAGATATCAATGTGAAATGCATGTAACTGTAAAGTGTATGATGTAGCGACCGGCTTGTCGCGTGTCGTTGGACTCGAGATGAGCAAGAAGTAGTGGTCCATGTGGACAGAGCAGGATCGGAGGAGTCTGAGGACGGACGCTTCTTCTTCGTAGATGAGGAAGACGTAGCCGGTCAGAGAGACACGCGAGTGACGACGCTCCTTAAGACAGTTCAGATAAGACAGAGGCAGGGGAACAACGTAAAGGTACAATTGCTAACACCGAGGATACAACAATCCAATTGTAAGGAATTGGATCTTTATGAGAAGCCACTGACCTTTGGATACTTAGCAAGACGCGGCCAGTCGACGATGACCTTGCCGAAGGACGAGAAAACTGCAGTGACAGTCTCCGGAGAGACATCTGCTGGCAGACCACCCACGAAGACTTTTCGAGAGAAGAGTGACAACTCGGAGGGGAGAGAAGGAGATGGAGGAGGAGCCGAAAGAGGGCCCGACGAACACCGAGAAGATGGAGACCGTTCAGACCCTACCAGAGACTTGCTCATCCACAAACACCCCTCACAACAGGGAATGAAATAACCATAGCTGGAATGGTAGAGTCTCGGAATGGGTGAAGACGAAACAGAGGAGATGGTGGCAGGGGGAGACAAAGCATTCGCTGTCCACTCCTTCTGTTCACTGCCTCTCCAAACTCCTCGATGGGCATTACAAGCGCTATGCAGCATCGCGGAAGATGGAGGGGAAAAATAGAAGAGAAATCACACAAAAACAGAGCCGAGAATGGCCGAGGACAATTGTTAAGGCGCGAGAGGACGAGATACGGTATGAGACCACCCACGAAGGGCGCCAATCCAAACCTGTCTTCCCTCATCGATTAAGACATTTTTCTTATGCTAGGCTCCTTTCCATTTATTTGGTATCAGCTTGAGGGAAACTCACAAACAACATAATTGAGTAGTACAATAGTACAACTACTGCCACATCCCTCAATTAAAGCTTTTCTTTTTTATTATGCCACTTCCATGTATATCGATACACGATTAGATAAAACATCTTTAGCAGTTTTCAATGTCAGTGTATTCACAAAGAAACAACAGCACCCGAATGCAAGAATGTGAGGCACAAACTACTGATCGAGTAACCAAGTGAAATGAACAGAATCACCCCTGGACTCTTCTAATCTCTATGCAGGTTACGAATGATACATTCTATACAACTAAGTACAATGGAAATCTCTCAAACATTTTCTTTATTGGCACTGGATTGATGGGGGTATGGAATGGCACAGAGTAAGAGAAGGACATGGAGAGAGAAGAAAGAAACAGGACAGAGGAAACTCAAGGTTCGATCTCGATCACGAGGTCTCCTGCACTGCATTTCGTGCCGGTTGGAGCATGGATCTGCAGATAAAATGATTTCGTAGGAAGCACTTAAAAGCAAAAGTGATGAGGAATAAGAAGAGACCTTCTTGACAACTCCCGCGATGGGAGAGTCCACGAGCATCTCCATCTTCATGGCGGACAACACGAAGAGAGCCTGCTTAGGGGTCACCTTCTCGCCCTCCTTCACTTTCACTTCCAGAATGTCACCAGGCATCGTTGCTCCGATCGAACCACGCACACCAGGCAGAGCCTTCGGGCGAGTCACGATGGCCTGAGAAATGAGAGAGTGAGACAGACAATGATAAAAAGAAGCTGATCAGGGGAACTGTCAGAAACTTTCCAAAAAGATTTTTGACTAAAGAAAAATTCTCCGAATCCCTCTAGAAAATTTTTACTTCCATGTAAAGAAACATGATTTCATTGCAAAGCAATGACCAAGTGGCGCAGTGGGCAAATCTTCCGTGCCACAAATTGTCCATAGGAGCTGCTTTAGCACAAATTATTTTGCTCATTTAAAAGAAAAGGTCGAGGATAATTTTTCTGTGCTTTTTATAGTTGTCACTTTGAATATGGACTTTTCAATCAGGAAAAAAAGTTTTTCTTTGGGCGGTTTTGTTTGGGTTGTATGTATGTGTCGACGAGGAGAAAAGGGGACATCTATGTTCGCAGAGCTGCTCGCTGACTTACTGCAACTCGATCATCAACCCGCTACCACTGACAGCAATTTCAAGCGCGTCCGATTAGGGAACTTTCACATACGCACATAACACATAAAACAGCCCATGCATTCAATTCGTGTGAAGTACCTTGGAGGCCTCCTTGTCCTGGACGAAGATGGACCGCATCTGCCCATTCAGGTCGAAGAAGACCTCTCGCTCGCCCTTCTGGTTCAGTTTTCCCTCGGCCAGAAGCTGCACCGACAGAGTTTTCCCCTTCTCCAGTTCAATCTGAAGCAGAGGATTATCAAAAAAAGACACAATAATAAACAAGAAAGACTTCTTCCACGAGGAAATAGGGGATAATGAGAGAAGTACTCAATAAGGAGGCATCCCATTTCATTGGGAACCAAACCTCAGATTCGCCGACTTTTCTTTCCCCGCCAACCTGAAGGAATAATGAAGAGGGTATGAGAAATTCATCAGTGAAGGATTGTTATTTCTTATCAGATTTCTTAGTCAACCCCACCAGCGCTTTGTGGGAATGATTGAGATTTTGAGTTAACAACAACACAAGAGAAAAGAAACCTTTTAAAATAACGAAAAAATATAGTTGGAGTGGACGAAAATAAAGGCAGATAAATAAGGCAGAGAGAGAGAGAGAGAGAGAGAGAGAGAGAGAGAGAGAAGTAAAAGACTGAGATATCCAAGCGTACATCGATGTTCTCAGCAATGTCGCATCCGGTGAAGAAAATCCTGGTAGGCAGCTTGTCGACTGGCCCGAAGCGCTGACGGAACTGCTCGAAATGGTCGAACTCGCGAGGGAACATCGCGTAGGACATCACATCCACGTATCTGAAGAAGAAAAAGAGGGAGAGGAAAGAGAGGAGACCCATCTCTGAAGAAGGAAGAGGCGAAAGGAAAGAGAGGAGACCCGTCACAGAAGAAGGAAGAGGGAGACCCTCCTACCTGAGCTTCCTTCCGTGCTTCTCTTCGAGTTCCTTCTTAATGGCATCCAAGTCCATTGGCTTGAGCATCTTCCCCGCTCGGCCATCCACTTTCTCCTTCCCTCGCAGCACTTTGGTGCGGAGTGGCTCGGGGTAACCGTAGGGGGCTGGCTCACCAGACCCTGCAATTCAAATACTATTCAATCGGCGTACGCTCTCTGACCTTAACAAGGGCAGTCTGCGCAGTTAAAAAAATAAGACTTAATAAGATATAATTTAAATATATATCTTTTTGTAAAATGAATAGGCAGTCCATTTTTGCCATGGAGCATTTCTGTGGTCACAAACGCAAAAGAATATTTTTTATTATTTTGCACTCAACATTTTGGCTGAATTATTAGAATAATTAGTGTAGAGACACTTGCCATAAAATGAAATGGTTACCCGACCTGCATGTATTCGACTACGGACTTCGGGAAAGAAAGATCCTCAGCGCGGTCAAGGAGAGTCTCACGGGTCAACTTGTTCTGCACCATGAACTGGGCCAGGTCTCCCACTATCTTCGACGACGGAGTCACCTAAATAACACAACTGAGTATATGAAATGACAACAGGCAATTCATCATAGTGAATGGAAAAAGAACACTCAATGAGCAATGAAAGAAGGATAGAAATAACCACCTTGACGATATCTCCCAATGCGAGATTTGCCTCACGATACATTCGCTTCACTTCGTCAAATTGACTGCCCAGGCCGAGCGAGAACGCCTGAATATAATTAGATCTATCTCATCCACTTCTCTCTCTCTCTCTCTCTCTCCTTCCAGACCTGGAACTGAAGATTGGTGTACTGGCCACCGGGGATCTCGTGGTTATACACATCCGCATTGCCGCTCTTCATTGTCACTGCACACTCGAATGGAGCATACAACTGGCGAGCACTCTCCCAGTACGACGAATAGCGAGAGATGTCTTCCAGGTTCAAACCTGGAGAGAAACGAGAGAGAGAGAGAGAGGGGAAAAGTGGGGGAAAGCTGACCAGTGTCCAGCTCGGTTCCCTGCAGAGAAGCGACCAAAGCGCCCATGCTGGGCTGGCTGGTCATGCCACTCATGCTGTCCACTGCCACGTCGATCACATCTGCACCCGCCTGTATTCAGAGTGAATGAGAACTGTCAGGATGGGTGGAGAAAGGAGGAACCTTGGCGCATTCGAGCATCGAGGCAACTCCGGCACCCGAAGTGTCGTGGGTGTGGATGTGGATGGGAATGTCCGGGAACTTGTCGCGGAGAGCACCCACCAGAAGACGAGCTGCTTGGGGCTTCAGCACTCCCGCCATGTCCTGAGAGAGATCACATGCAAAGAGAACGAGAGAGGGGGAGGGGGGAAGGGGGAGACAGAGGTGGTAGAGAGCGAGAGAGGTATAGAAGGAGGCCCAGTGATGGATGAGATAGAAATAGAATGATAGAGAAAAAGTATCGAACCTTGATAGAAAGAATGTGTGCCTGAGCCTTGACGAGTTGCTGAGCCAGGTCGACGTAGTACTTCAGGTCGTACTTGGTGCGGGAAGGGTCGGAGACATCTCCCGTGTAGGAAATCGCCGCTTCCACCACTCCGCCAGCCTTGCCTACAATCAGCAAGTAGTAAGCTATCAACAATAACAAAGCGAATGGAACAAGGAATCAGTGCCAAAAGGTCGTTTTCTGCAATCTATTTTAAAAAAAGAAAAAAAAAACAGCGGTAAAAAGGGAACATGTAGAAGAAAAAAACAAACCCGCTGCCTCCATGCCAACAACGAGATTCGGCACGTAGTTCAGGCAGTCAAAGACACGGAAGATATCCATCCCACTCTTCACCGACAACTCACAGAATCTGAAAAAGGTGGGAAAGGGGGGAGGGAGCGCGAGAGAGACAGAGAGGGTGAGATATAAAGAGAGAGATAGAGACAGAGGGTGAGACATAGAGAGAGAGAGAGAGACTGGGGAGAGAAAGAGAGACAGAGAGCTAGAGGGAAAAGAAATGGTTCGGAAAACGAACCTGTCGATGACATTGTCGGGATAGTTAGAGTAGCCCATGGCATTAGCTCCCCGAAGGAGACACTGGAAGGGAATGTTCGGAATGAGTTTGCGGAGAGTCTCCAGGCGTTCCCAGGGGCATTCGTGGAGGAATCGCATCGAGACATCGAAGGTCGCTCCTGGAGAGGAGCAGAGTTACGGAGAGACTAAGAAGCATCAAAGAATCCACACCTCCCCAGTTCTCGAGAGAGTACAGTTTAGAGAATGAATGCGAAACATATGGAGAGATCTTCGCAAGGTCGTAGGTACGGACGCGAGTTGCCAGAAGAGATTGGTGAGCATCACTGTAAGAAACGGAACATAAGTGGCAGCGGGGGAGAGTGCCAGAGGGAGAGAGAACGAGAGAACGAGAGAGAGAGAGAGAGAGAGAGAGAGAGAGAGAGAGAGCGCCTAGCAGACAGTGAGTGAATGCCAAAGGGATAGAATGAGATGACAGGGGATGAAAAGCAAAAGAAAAAGAAACCGGAAGGTGGTGTCAGTGATGAGAGTGCCTTTGTTACGGCGGACAGCACGGGCAAATGCCTCGGGGCCTTCTTTGAGAAGAAGCTGGCGGAGTCCCGTTGGGACCTCTGCTCCAGGCTTGAGGACAGGGACGGGGGGATCGACATAGGCTGGCTTGAGATCCGTGGCCAGCGGAGTGGCTGCCCCGTTCACCTTCAAGGAACTACCATATCTACTAATACGATTAAAGGCTCTATTTTCTCTGTACCTTAACTTCTCCCAAGTAGCTCAGAAGTTTTTGAGCTCGATTCTGGCTTGGCTTGAAGTCGAACAACTCAGGGTGCTCGTCAATGAAGTAAGTGTCCACTGAGGCATCCAGGAACGACGGCTGCTCCAGCACGTTCAACAGGAACGGAATGTTCGTCTGCAAAGAGAAAGATGGAGAGAGGGCTGAAGGAAGAGAACCGAGAGAGAGAGAGAGAGAGAGAGAGAGAGAGAGAGAGAGGGGGGGAGGGAGGGAGGGAGGAGAGAAAGAGAGATCAGGGAGGGAGGGAGAGAGAGTGAGGAGAGAAAGGGGAGGGTGGGGAGAAGCCAACCTTGACTCCTCGGATGCGGAACTCCTTGAGTGCTCGAATCATCTTGGCTGCAGCATTGGGATGGTTGCGGGCGCGGGCGATGACCTTGACCATGAGGGAGTCGTAGTCGGGAGAGATGACCGAGCCAGCGAAGGCAGAAGCCGAGTCCAGACGGATCCCCATTCCCTCACCAGAGCGGAACACCTTCAAAGGGTTATATCCAACAGTGGAATGAGGAAGAGAATGAGAGAGAGAGAGAGAGAGAGAGAGAAAGAGAGAGTTAGCACAAGGAATGATAAGAAGACCTCGATACGGCCAGAGTCAGGCTGGAAGCCACGGGCAGGGTCTTCTGTTGTGACTCGGCATTGAATGGCAGAGCCAGTTGGCTGGATCGACTCCTGGCTCAATTTCAGATCGCTCAGGCTCTTGCCCTCTGCGATGCGAATTTGCGCCTGTACGAGATCGACTCTGCAAGAGAAAGGAGGGCGCAAATTAGAGAGAACAGAGAGAAAGAGTAGGAGAGAGAGAGTAGGGAAGGTAGAGAGTGATAGGGAGAGAAAAGGCGATGAGAGAGGGAGAGGGAGAGAGAGAGATAGAGAGGGAGATAGAGATAGATAGATAGAGAGAGAGAGAGAGAGAGAGAGAAAGAGAGTGATAGAGAGAGAGCTGACCCCGTAATCTCCTCGGTGACGGTGTGCTCGACTTGGAGACGAGCATTGACTTCGATGAAGTAGTAGTTACCCTTCTGGTCCACGAGGAACTCGACGGTGCCTGCACAAAGAAGATGTTGCAGGGCTACATTCTTAGCAGTCGAGAGGTCGTGAAAATCACATCAACATTAAAGATATTTGATAAAGTGTGAGCAGAAAAGCCAACCAGCATTCTGATATCCGACATGCTTAGCAAGGCGGACAGCATCTGCAAGAATCTTCTCGCGGATTCCTTCGGGAAGGGCGGGGGCGGGCGCGATCTCCACGACTTTCTGGTGACGGCGTTGCACTGAGCAATCCCGCTCGAACAGATGGATCAGATTCTTGTGGTTGTCGCCTTAACAATCTCAGTTATCTAAAGAGAGAGAGAGAGAGAGAGAGAGAGAGAAGGAGAGAGAGAAAAAGAGAGAATGAAAGAGAGAAAAAGAGAAAGAAAGAGAGGGAGAGAGAGAGAGAAAGACGAATGAATTGAAGAAGACTCTCTGACCGAGAAGCTGCACTTCAATGTGACGGGGGCGCTCTACGAACTTCTCAACGAAGAGACTTCCATCTCCGAATGCTGCTTTGGCTTCAGAGAAGGAACGGCGGAATGCTTCTTCCACCTGAAAGAAGAGAATTCCGAATCCCGAACAGAACTGAAGAAGGAGTCGAACATCTTCCAGTCGATCGACTCTGCGGATGCCTCTTCCTCCTCCGCCATACGCAGCCTTGAGAATGATGGGAGTACCGTATTGCTGGGCAAAGTCAAGTGCTTCCGACGCATTCGTGATAGGACCCGGAGTACCAGGAACCACTTGGACACCAGCCTCGATCGCGGCCTGCCGAGCTGCAACCTGCAATAGGAAAGTCTTTTCCTAGACCCCACATACATTTGCAATGGCGATTACGAGACAGCTCCCTCGCTATGACATCAAACACATTTCCATCGAAAGTATTTTGTTCTCTCTCAGTGATACCGACCGATCAATTGCAATCCCAAACAGCAATGCCTTTTGCGGCCAGAAAAAGATGCAGCGAACGATAGGTGTACGCTTTTGGCAGATGAAACAACCATAAAAACTTGAATCTTTTCTCTCTATCTCAGCCGCTGCTCACAATCTCTTCGCTCCCTCTCTCTCTCCGCTCACTATCTCCCCCTCTCTCTCTCCCTACTCTCTTTCTGTTTCTTTTTCCACTCCCCTTCCTAACTCAATATTTCTCCATGACAGATTGTTCTATTTTTCTTCTCACTGAATCATTTTCTTGTCAAATGCTTGACCACTACAATTCGGAATGAATTGAAAGCAGCAATAAATCAAAGGCAGTTCCCCTGTAATATTTACACTGACGTGATCCTTTGCTAGGAATAGTAAGAACCCTTCAAATTAATTAGTTTCTAAAAACCAAGGGGTTACGCAAACCGATAATACAGCAGTGAAAAGACAGACAACATAAAGGAGGGCGAGTTAGAACTGGCCTTATCCCCCATACGCGCCATGACATCAGGAGAAGGTCCGATGAAGACGATGCCAGCCTTCCTGCAGGCCTCAGCGAAGTCGTGTCTCTCAGAGAGGAAGCCGTAGCCAGGGTGGATGGCCTCCACGTCGTACTGAACATCATTCAGTCTCTCTCTCACTTCTCTCCATCCGTTGATAACCTTGAGAGCAATGTCGATGATATCGTCGATAGCCAGATAGGCAGCAACTGGAGGGAGGCCGCGGCCAAGCATGTAAGCCTCGTCTGCTTTGTAACGATGAACCGAACTCTTGTCCTGCAGAAGGAAAGCGAGTCAAGCAACTACAAGCCATGAATATGGAGGGACCTGCTGTGAGTAGATGGCAACGGAAGTCTTGTTCAGCTCGGTCAGAGCGCGGAAGACTCGGATGGCGATCTCTCCACGGTTTGCCACCATAACCTGTGAAGGGAGTCATTGCTTCGTTCTCTTCCAGGAGAGAAGATGAACCTTCTTGAACTCGCGGGAAGGGGAGGCGAGTGTCCGCCGAGTCTGAAGCCATCGAAGAGCTGCCGGGCTACGCAGGAAGCGCATCTCAAGCAACAACTCATCGGCATCACAACAACTCTTTCCGCTTATCGGCTTAGGTTTTAAAATAATTTTTTTTTAAATAAAAAAATATGAGGATGGAGGGGCGTGCTTCATTAAGAGCATTATTGTTTAAGCAATTTATTAATACTTCCCTGAACTCTTTAGTCATGCTAAATTACCAAATTAATCAAAAGACTTTGTAAAATTATGCAGGAAAAGCATATAAAAAGCATGCGAGCTAGAAATATCACTAAGTTCATTAATCGCATGGACTCGTCTGCGGAAAGGTCGGCTCGCGGATGAAAACACTATTTTGTCTTCATTTCTCGGTCCGTGATCGCAGGGTTTGAATGGTACAACGGGAAAGAATAGGAAGGTACAACTAGGTTGGCAAACTGGTTAAAGAGATCAGTTGGAATGGCACAAAATATGCAAGCATCAAGAGAAAGAAATGAGAAAGGGAAAACAGTTAGAGGGCTAAGGAGAGAAAGGAAGAAGAGAGGATGAGATGAAGAAAGCACACTAAATGAACCGGGAACAAACGGTGTTCGGGATAAAAAGAGACGAACCCAGCGATCGAGCAACCCTTTCAAGAGAGCACGTGCACTGCAACAGAATGAGAGTGTGAAAGAGGGAAAGGGAAAAGGAGTGAGGGAGAAAGAGAGAGAAAGGGAAAAGGAGTGAGAGAGAGAGAGAGAGAGAGAGAGAGAGAGAGGGAAAGGGAAAATGAGTGAGTGAGAAAGAGAGGGAGAATGAAAATGTGTGAGAGGGGAGAGCGGGAGAGACAGACAGAGAGAGGACATAGAGACTAATAAAGCTTTAAAAAGTGTTATAGTCCACACCTTTGGATCATGAGCTAGAAAACGAAGGGGAAATCACAGGTTGTTGTCATGAATAGAGATAGAATACTGGTGCGATAAGACAAGAGGAGATTGCAGTGCGATGGGATGCAAAAATCAAAAGTAGAAAATAAGATAGAGGGAGAGTGGGGAGAGTGAGAATGAAAGAGAGAGAGGGAGAGAGAGAGAGAGTGAAACTGAGGCACAGATAGTAAGAGCCAGGCAAAAAACGCCGTCCAGGTTCGAGTGAGCTCAAAGAGCAAACATGCCCCGCCTGGACAACGACAGTTGTAGAGAGAGGGTGAGAAATGGAGGGACAAAGGGCACATCGTTCAGAGAACGACAGAAATGAGTGTTCTTTGTAGCACAAAATTCATTCTGAGATGGAGATGACATGAGAGGAAAGAAGCTCAGAACCGCACACGGAAAATGAAATAAAGCAATTAGTAGATCAAACCAATACGTAGGTATCTACTATATTCAGAAAGCGAAGCCTCTAATTAGGAATGATAAAAGAAGTTGAGGGAGCACCAAAGCATATCAAAACACCGCGACCCTGAAAACCTGAAATACCTGAAATGGAGAGCCGACCGCTTGCGGCCAACTCGGAACAAGAGAGTGGAGAGCCAAGGAGCAGCAAGCAACAAATCAACCTCGCCCTCGGCCAAGTCATCAGACTACAACCAATTCCACATCTACTTATTCTCACTGCACGAATTCTTCATTATGACACATATCACCTCTTTATTTTCTTTTCATTGAATGTTTCTAGCGAAGCAACGAATATGCGACAGGGAATTAACAACCCAACATTGTCTCCAATCACTGACCAAGATATCTTTGTTTATTACCGAACACAACATACCAGCGCTTCTGTGGCATAAACAGGTTTTTACAGCGTACACACAAGTAGTCGAACGAGAGCTTATAAAATGGCGATCATACCCTTATGTACACGAAAAGAAAAGATCATGAAAATATGTACAAATCAGTAACATTCCACAGGTATAATTAACGCAGAAGGACCGTAATCTCCGAAATGCACAATAATTTCGAATTGAAGAAGCATCCACTAATGAATGGATCTGATAGGAGAATCAATTCAAAGGGACCTGTGAAACGCCTTAGCATTCATAAGAATGTCCTTGCTTGGCAACGCACCACGAGAAGAGTCCGATTCACCGGAGTTGCTCTCCTCGCTGCAACAAAGACACTAATACCCATGGCCACTTCCCAGTGCTTACGGAGACGACTGATCCTCTTCCTCCTTTCCCCTCTCCTCCTCTCCGCTACTGCCATTCTCCTCCCCTTCACTGCTTCCCCTCTCCTCCTCCTCTCCATTGTCTGTCTTTCTAATCCTCTTCCTCCTCTCCCTCTCTGCCCTCCACTCTGCAATCCTCCTATTGATTCTCTCGCTGTCCTCCTCTCCTTCCTCTTCCTCGCTTTCGTTGTCCGTTCCGATGCTCGTGCTGCTCTCATCGCTCGTGCTCATGTCCAACACGTGGATTTCGCCGTTCAGAAGGAACTAAAAAAGGAATTAGATTAATTCAGGAATCAACATATGAAATGCATAGATAATTAGACAGTCATAAACGATATCCGGAATATGAAGGAAAGAGAGCTGACGATTCCACGCTGCGGCTGCTGGCCCTGGCTGTCCGTGTCAGAAGAGCTCTCCGCCTCCTCCCTGTCCCCGCTTTCTCCTTCTTCCTCGTTGTCTCCTCCAACTCGCTCTCCACTGCTGCCTTCTTCACTCTCCTCATCCAGAATACTTCCATGAATACTAGCTTCCTCCGCACTTTCCATATCTGCAAAGAACATCCATACAACAAGAAAGCAAGCAAATCGTAGAATACCAGAAAGAATCCGTCGGTGGAAAGCAGAGTTGCGGAGTACGAGGCTGTCAAAGTAGCGAAGCATGTCAGTGTCTTCCGCTGTGGAATCATCGGAGAGTTCCTCATGATGCAAGCCAATTCTAGTCGTCTCCCGCAGACGTGGCTTCCAGAAGGAACCACGCAAACGAAGCGGCGACCACAACTCAAGCAATTACATTTCAAGCTTATGCCTAATATGGTAAATGAACGATGGCAGCTATATTCAACAAGAAAAAAGAAGATGCTTCTGATATACCTTCACAATCTTTTCGACGCCTGAAGAGGCCAACATGCGATTGGTGTTGGAATAGCGAACTTGGTTAACAATCGACCGATGGCCGCGGAGAACTCCCGAGGCCTCGGACACTGTTTTGAACACTTTGACACCTGAAACAAACTATTTTATGAATAGAACGTCAATTTTGTAACAACCAATTTGACCACTTTAACCAGGAAATGAGCAAATCACATGACAAAACGCCGTACAACATAAGCAACATGTAATAGCACTTCAATGATAGACTTATCGCATATCGCGAAGTTTGGAAAAACGAGAATGAAATTTAAGAGCTGACCAGTTTCTACGAACTTGTCATCTTCAATGGCGGGGATGTCCCAAACGAAGATGTCAAAGTTGTCCGAGCCGGTAGCAATTCTGCGTGGTCCAATAAAGTCCACCGACTTAATTGTGTGGTGATTCTGGTACCTCTCGTCTCGCAGACGAATCAAATGATTATGGACAAGCTGAAAATATTCACTTGAACAGAAGGGAGAAAGCTCAGGTTAGACAATGTGATTCAATGTAAAGGTAGGCCTGATGGACGCAACAGAATCCAGAACCACTCGAGAATTCAAACTCACTGAGAGAAAAAAAAAACAACTAATTTTCCCTGTTTAAGATTAACTCAACTTAAAAAGTTTGAAAATGACCACAGCTATGATTACAAAGCAAAGGGAAAAAAGAAACATCGATGAAGACGGGAGATCCGTGCGGGACTATTTGCACGATTCCATTGCCATCTGCACTCCAACGCGCGTACATGCAACCATTACGGCCAGAAGTTGCTCCCAAGTCCAGAAGCTCACTCAATTCATCATGATTGGAGAGAAAGAGAGAGAGAGAGAGAGAGAGAGAGAGAGATAACTGACTGCTTGATGTGTCTTATGTCATAGAGAAGAAGGCCACGTGACTCGGTTGCAAGAGCAAAGAGAGTGGGTTGGGAAGGACAGTACTGCCCAGAGTAGGCTACCTGCAATCACAATGCATATTTAAGCAGACTTAATGTATGACATGAATTCCAGTTAGGACCTCCGCATTTCCTGCTTTGATGACGGCCGCAGGCTCCTGAGGCGTCCGAGTGTCGATAAAAGTGACACAAGAACACTGAGTTTGGGTCACAGCAACTTCGTTCTCCATATTTGGCTGCAGAAGAAGAGATATTCTTTGAGTGGACAACTCAATTTTACACCATCAGAATTTAAATACAAAGTAACTAAACGTGAACTGACATGAATATCGATATTATGAATTACTCCAGCGTTCTGATCGCATAAGATCTTCCGTCCAGTTTCAACATCATGAGAAATGAAAAGACGATCGTTCCCACCAGAGAAAAGGCGAGCACCACTGCAAGTTAAATAAGTTCAACATTCGCATTCATCAATAGCTAAATTTACCTGTTTGAGAACTTGACTGCAAAGATATTGGACTCGTGACGAGTGTCCATTATTTTCCGAGGATGAGGAGAGTTATCCTTCATGAGATCGGCAGTCGACCACAAGAAGACATTCATATCATCTCCTCCTATTCACAACAACAATACTACTTTCCAAAAGATGCGCGAGTGACACCAACCTGAGACAAGGAAATCCTCGTTCTGGGAGAATTCCAGTGCATTGACACATCCCGTGTGGCCGAGCACATTCTTCTGGTAGCAACGGCCGGGGAGGACTGCGAGTTCGTCGGCATTCACTTTTCGTGGATGCCACCCCACGCTGCGCATCTCCAACATCGACGTCACAGACATCTTACGACTCCACGCTAGTTCATGCCATCAGACCTTCAACAGACTATCTATTGAGTTGCATTGGAAAACAGTGAAGGAAGACAAGCAAGGATCAAGAACATCTGCGCAGATGCAGCTGTATAAAGTATGGATGCCCTGCAGTGGATGACTTCGTGATAAATAAGACTTCCGGTAGTTGCTTCAGTACGTATTTCTAGTGTTATAGATGGTCGAAAATCCCAAATTACGGTCCCGACGGCCGGGGATCACAACCGCTTGTTTTTTCTTCGCTGTCGACAGATTATCTGTTTTCGTTCTCACAGGAAATTAAAATAGACATTACGCAGCTGATGCAAATAGAATATGAAACATTATTTGGCAGCTTAACACCCGCTACAAACATTTAGAAACTCAAAAATACTCAAAAGAAAAAAAAAGCAATCAAGCTTAAACGGGAAGGGAGTAGGAGTACTACATTACTAACATTTTAATGTACTTCACAGCTTCGCCCAACGATGAACATGATATAATTCTTCGTGATTTCCCAGCAATAAAATATACTAGCCCTCTCCCCCCTCTATCTCTTCCTCTCCCTCTCCCTCCCTCTCTCTCTCTCTCTCTCTCTCTCTCTCTCTCTCTCGCTCTCTTTCCATTTCAGATTGTCCAGGTAATTTCCACTCTCCTAAAATAGAATGGCAATGAAGCCTGCTGGAATTCGAAGCCTGGAAGATTCGGAGCCCATTTGCGAGAAGCTCAGGCTGAGAGCGGACTTTCTGTTTGATGATTTGATGAGTATGAGCGGGATACAATTGTTATACTAATATGGCCTATTTTTGTCCCTTCGCTCTTGATGCAAATAGCTGGGAACGAGATATTTCTTGTCATTTAATATGAACAACTGGTATGTCATTGTTCTCATTGTTTTTGTTAGACATTCACAATATGATATTTGGGATGTAGTATCAAAACATCCACCAATTCATTCAACTATCTACTTCGTGAAAACCGAGGATAGAAAATATTGAAACCGAATGTGAAGTGTTCCTTTCCCTCATCCGAAATCGGAAATGGAGAGCGTGGCAGATGGAAGTGATTACGCGATCTCCTTCTTGGCCATTCTCAGCTGACAGCCGCGCTTTTACTGCGACTTCGAAGGAGATGGAAAGGAGTCAGATGAAGAATGTCCACTACACACTTCTTCTAATACTTCTTTAGATGAGGACTCTCTTGTTTTAGACCGATTTTTGCTTTTTCAGTCCTTGTTTACGATCTCTACCTTCGTTGTCACGATCTCCCCTTGCCGTTACCTTTCTGAGGTCCTCCACTCTGATCTTCCTTTCTCTCTTTCTCTTATATCTGCACCCTCTCTTCTCTCCCTCTCCGATCTCCCTTTCTCTGTTTCACTCCTCTCTGCCCCTCTCTTCTCTTCTATGCTGATCTTCTTTTCTGTCTGTCTCTATCTTCCTGTATCTCTTTCTCTCCTATCTGCCTCTCTATCCTCTCACATTCCTCTTTTCATATCTCATAATCTTTGTACAGTCGACTGAATCCGTTCCCCGTCATGGCTGTTCTAAAAAGAATAACAAAATGTTCTCGGAGGGGATAATTACGAGAAGATCTCGGAGAGAGGCTGTCTCCATCGGACACGGACATTGCATAATGAACCAGAATGGAAATGGGAAGAACAGAGAGTGAGAGACATCGAGATATTCAGAGAGAGAAGAGAAAAGGAAGAGCGAGAAAAGGAGCTTCCCTAAAAAGAGGGTCAATAGAAAATGAGCTGTGAAAGTAGAGGAAATCTTGTGTTTGGGAGAGCATGTGACGCATCCCTTCAACGGGGCGAATCAGTGAATTCTCTTTCTTCTGCCACTCTCATTCTCCGTTTCCATTCTGGAGGCCACTCAGATCAACACTTTCTCTCTTCTATCATTCATTTTGTCCCCGATCACTTCTTGCACCGACATCCCTTCTGATTTGGCGATCTACGAAAGATAAGGACTAGGTTTGGAGGGAGGGAGATGCTGAAATAGAAGGGGAAGCCACTTGATGCTCTTCTTCTTCTTCTGCCATTACGTCACGTGAAGGGAACTCCTTTACTGTACGAGAGTGAAAGCCAAGTTTGCGGAGGAAGGAAGCGAGGGAATTGAGTGGCGTGGCTGCCGGCCAAGATGCTATAGGAAGGAGGACCATCTCTCTGTTTGGAGAAGACAGAGAGAGAGAGAGAGAGAGAGAGAGAGAGAGAGAGAGAGAGAGAGAGAGAGAGAGAAAGAGAGAAAGAGAGAAAGAGAGAGAAGGAGAGAGAGAAGGAGAGAGAGAAAGAGAGAGAGAGAGAAGGAGAGAGACGCGAGGCTTACACTCCTCGAGGCAGAAGTCTTCGTCCAACAAGAAGCTAATAAGGCACGATGTCTGTGTTCCTCATTTATTTCCTCTCTGGACCTCATCCTAGTGATAGCTTCAGACGGTGGAGGAATTCCACTACCCAGTGATCCATTTCATTGATGGTTTCAGAAGAAGTCTTCTGCGATCAGAATTGCATGGTCATTGGGCATTTCCATATCTGATCTGTCTAATTAATATGTTCACTGTTTCGCTCATCTTCTGTTTCTCTGTCTAGAACGTTCTCTCTCTCTCTCTCTCTCTCTGTCATCTGTATTCTTCTGTAGGTGTCAATCTTGTTGTCTCGCTGCTTTTCTCTTTCTCTACCTCTCCTCTTCTAGCCTGCCTTGTCTCCTCTCTCTCTCTCTTACCATTAGCAAGATCAACCGTGCTCTCGCCTGCTCATCTTATTCCTGACGAAGATATGATTGCTCCTTCTTTCTGGAATCTGTCTTCATAGGAATCGACATAAATTATCTGCAATGATGAAGGAAATGAAATCCGAGAATGATTCGAATGGCGCGTGTAGTGACTATGTCTTCTTCCTTGATCCGTGCTTCTTCCTTTATCCTTCCTTCTTCACTTCACCTCCTTTCACCCCTCTTTCCCTCCCTCTCTCCCTCTCTCTCTCCCTCTCCTTCTCTCTCTCTCCCGCTCCTTCTCTCTCTCTCTCCCTCTCTCTCTCCCTACTCCTTCTTTTCCATGCCCTCGAGCTTCTTCTCCATTCTCTGTTTGGCATCGTCTTCCCGGAAGCAGCAGCAACGGGAGAAAGAAACATCTCAAGCTGCTATTTTATATTCTCTCGCTTTTTTTGCTTACGTCTCTCTCTCTCTCTTTCTCCAGTTTACGTCACTCTCGTTCTCTGCGTCTCTCTCCCTCCCCATTGTCTCTCTCCAATCCTTCCCCTCGTCTGTCACCAATACACGCTCTTCACTTTCATGCAATAGTGTCCGGTTTTTTTCTGTAGCAAAAGCTCCTTGTCTGTATCTCTGAGAATGGCTCTTTCTGTCACTCACCAACTCTCTGTCTCTCTGTCTCTCTCTGTATGCCCAGCTCTTCCTGCCCCTTCCGTCTCTCTCTCTCTTTCTTTCTCTCTCTCTCTCTCTCTCTCTCTCTCTCTCTCTCCGTTGCCATCCTGAGACCGTAGAGCGAGGACACTTCTTCTGCTTCTCTCTGCCCTCCCCTTTTCGTGTATCATGACTTCATTTTGTAGAGGAAATGCTGAGGGGGAGGGGCATGTGGAGACAATGAGAGAACGAGAGAGGAAGAAAGAAAGAAAGGAGGGCGGAACTTTATTTTGTCATTGGTTTCTGCCATTGCTGGTAAACCACACAGTGCACTGCGCCATTCTGGCAAAGGATTGGAGGGGGCGTGGCCTCTTTCATCTTTAGATACGCCATTTGCTCTTTTCCATCGTTGCAATGATGAGTGAGAAAGAGGGTGACCGTACTGAGCGAGGAGTGATTAGTGTATGAGAGAATTGGTGTTGTGGAATGGGAAGAAGTGGTTGTCTCTGCTCCCCTCTCCTTGCATGACTTCTTCGCTCCTTTTCTTCCGTTGTAATGCCGCCTTGATGGCAGCACCTCCCTCTGCCTTCCCTGGCCCGAGCCCGCCTTCCCCTTCCCGTCTTCTCCCCCTCATCTGCTTTCCCTCCTCTTTCCTTCCACGGATTTACTGCGCTGATCTGGTTGTCGCCTTCAGACTCTCTGAATGATCTTCATAAGAGGAGCTTCCTTCCGGGGTTCTTTTCCCTGTTTCTCTCTCTCTCTCTCTCTCTCTCTCTCTCTCTCTCTGTCTATCTTCCGGTTCTTGCATCACCACGCTCCTTCCTCATCGCCTTAGCAGCAGCTTCGGAAGTGGCAGCGAGAGAGAGAGAGAGAGAGTGAGTAGGATAGAACACAGACAGAGAGGGAGAGAGCGAAAGAGAGAAATTGAGAGAGAGAGAGCAAGAGAAAGAGAGAGCTGAGAGAGGCTCGACAGTGCTTGTTTTCCGTTGATCCCGCGGAAGGAAGCAGCTTTCCAATTCCTTTGCTCAGTTCCTTGATCAGTAATCAATCTGGAGTCTAGGAGAAAGAATAGACATTAGTTATAATAAGAGATCTCTCCTTCTTCTCAACTCTGCCTTTCTCCCTCCAAGTCTGCTCATATGGGTTCTCTCCGCAGTTGGTATCCCCATCAGCTCGCTCCTTCCCTGACATCTTCTCTTTCTCAGTAAAGCATCCGCTGCCTTTCTCACATCCAGAGTCGGGTTGTAAAAGGCAGAGGGTGCCTCTGCTCCTTTCACTCTCTTCACCTCCTTCTATATCTCTCTTTCTCTCCCCTTCCCTCCCTCTGCTCCATTCACTCTCTTCCCCTACTTCTGTATCTCTTTCTCTCGTTCTCCTCCCAAGGCGAGCTTACTTATCTTTTTCCCTCATTTTATTGAACATGGCGAAACCCAACTAGTGGAAAGGGAATGCCTCAACATATAATTTGTAGAGTTAAGTGTTTAACTGTCTTTCCGTTCTTCATGGCTTCCCTTTCTCTTTTGCAATAGTTGATCCAGGTATCGTCCTTTCTGATCAGCTGATCAGTCTGCTATTCTAAATGTCATGTTGTCCCTCCCATTCTTTGCCATCTCTTCCTTTTCTCTTCTCTTGCCAAGTCTTTCACCCAAACCAGGAAGGATTTTGTCACGTCTCGAACTAGTGGCGGATAAATGGAGTAGATCTCTTCAGGGTGTCCATTTCACTGTACGAGCTCCAAGCGCTGCTGGCTATCTATTGGACACGTCCACTCATCCTCTCGCTCTCTCTTTCTCTCTTTCTCTATCTATCTCTTCCTCTCTCTCTATCTCTATCTCTCTCTCTCTCTCTCTCTCTCTCTCTGCGTCAAAACCGGATTGCGTGTGATGTGGTGAGTGAGTGCGCGGGGCTTCTTCCTTCTTCTCCAAGTACCGTATACACACCGCTCCCCTGCCACATCTCCATGTATCAAGAAGAGAAGCATGCATTCTTCTGTCTCTCTGTCTCTTCATACTTTCTTATTCTTCACCTCTCTCTTTCTCTCATTCTCTCTCTTTCTTTCTCTCTTTCTCTCTTCATTGATGGTACGCCAGTCGCGACTTGCATAAAGATGTTCTTCACATGGTCGGCATCTAGATACTTTGCGCATTCCTTTCTCTCTCTCTTCATCTCTGCTCTCTCTCCGTGATCTCTCTCTCGTATCCTTCAATTGACATTGTTCCCATGACTCGTCCCTTAGCAGTAGCAAGCACCAGCCCCCTCCGAGTGGGGCAAACGCGACTCGGCGCTCTTTTTGCCTTCCTTCTTTCGCTCTCTCTCCCTCTTCTCTCTCTCTCCCTCTTCTCTCTCTCTCTCTCTTCCCTCATCCCTGTTCTCTATCTCCCTCCCTCTTCTCTCCTTCTCTATTCTGCATAGTCATTCCATATTTTTTGTATCTGAATGATTGCTCCTCTTCCTCATGATCCAACTGTCCCTGTACGCAGTAACACATTTCAGACCCTCTCCGACTCAGTCTCATTATTGTTATAAGGCAATGAGGATACACGGATGAATAAGAAAAAGAAGTATCAAGACGACCAAACTTGCCCCTCTTTCAGCCTTAGTCTGCTTCGCTTTGACACAACCATCAGCCAATTTGGTTTCCCTCTCCCTTCCTCACACTTTCTATCTCTCTCTCTCTCAGTCACTTTCTCACTCTCTCTTTCTCTCTCTCTCTCTCAGTCACTTTCTCACTCTCTCTTTCTCTCTCTCTCTCTCAGTCACTTTCTCACTCTCTCTTTCTCTCTCTCTCTCTCTCTCTCTCAGTCACTTTCTCACTCTCTCTTTCTCTCTCTCTCTCTCAGTCACTTTCTCACTCTCTCTTTCTCTCTCTCTCTCTCAGTCACTTTCTCACTCTCTCTTTCTCTCTCTCTCTCAGTCACTTTCTCACTCTCTCTTTCTCTCTCTCTCTCTCAATCACTTTCTCACTCTCTCTTTCTCTCTCTCTCTCAGTCACTTTCTCACTCTCTCTTTCTCTCTCTCTCTCAGTCACTTTCTCACTCTCTCTTTCTCTCTCCTCTCTCAGTCACTTTCTCACTCTCTCTTTCTCTCTCTATCTCTCTTCTCCCTCTTCCCATTCTCTGTCCTTCTCAGTTCATTGCTCCGTGCCCATTGCCATGTGATCTGTGTTGATGCTGAAGGGAGTCAGCGATGGCTGTGCTTATCCATTACAGGCATACGCTGCTACTCTCCTCTCCCAGCTCTCTCTCTCTCTCACCCTCTCTCTCTCTCGCTGACTCTCTCTCTCTCACTCTACCCTTTTCTCTTCTCCACTCCCTCTGCCCTCCCCCCCCCCCTTCCTTCCCTTCTACATTCTATCATCATGGCAATGACTCAGTCCTTGCAGGGATGGAGATGAAGGAGGAGTGTTCGTCTCCGTCTCCAACTCTCAATGCAATGCTCTCCTCCATTGGAGGGGCCGAAGTCGTCTCTTCTCTTATGCTGGCGGCTTCTCCTACGAACTCCACATCCCATTCTTCTGAGACTGCCGCAATGGCTTCTTCCGCACCCACTCCGGGTCTCCTTCCGAATGGAAAGAAGACCAAAGGAAGAGTTAAGATCAAGATGGAGTACATCAATAACAAACTCCGCCGGTACACAACTTTCAGCAAGCGGAAGACTGGCATTATGAAGAAGGTCGAGCACGTTTCTTTCTTTCTCTTCTTGATTCTCTTTCTCTCTACCTCTCAATATTTCTCTCCTCTAGGCCTTCGAGTTGTCAACCTTGACGGGGACGCAGGTGATGTTGCTCGTGGCATCCGAGACGGGTCACGTGTATGCCTTTGCGACGAATAAGTTCAGGCCGATGATAATGTCAGATGCGGGCCGAGGGCTGATCCAGAACTGCCTCGCCCAGCCCGATGGTAGCACTCTTCTCATTCCATTCTTATCATTTAACTTTGATTAACCTGGTCACTAAATAAGGAATAGCATTAATAATCGTTGTTTATTGCTATCTCTCGTATCCTATCTCTCTTTTGTCTCTCTTTCTCTCTTCGATATCTCTATCCCCACTTGCAGAGGATACTGTGGAGACTGCTCCAACTCGTTGCGAGTTCACCTTCGACGCGGGAGCAGCGACAACAGCCCGTAAGAGGAAGATGCCCGGAGGGGCTGCGAGTGGCTCCTCTTCCGGCACTCCCGCGACACAGAACGACGGAGAGGGCGTCAGTCACTTCTTCATATCAACTCTCCACTCTCTGTCCCCCAACCACTCCTACGGAGTCTATAGTGAATAAGTTGATTTGCCTGCTTATTCGACAGTCGCCTTACTCACTCATTCAACGTAATCACCGCTATTGAGCATTTCTCTCTCTCTCTCTCTCTATCTCTCTCTCTTTATGTCAATGTTTCTCTCTGTGTCTCTCTCGTTTTCTCTCTGTATTTCCCTTTCTCTTTATCGCTATCGCCTCTTCCCAATGCGAGACGAGACTAGCGGCTGCTCCAGGCTTTCCATCGAAACGTAGTGCAAATAGAGTGAGTGGCGGGTTTAGGACGTTGGTTCGAGTTGGCGGGGAATCAGAACTAGGAGTGAGAGAGAGAGAGTGTGTGAGAGAGATGGAGAGAGATAGAGAGAAAGCGAAAAAGATAAAGAGAGAGATGGAAAAGGGGATAGTATGAGAGATAAAGAGAGAGAGAGATAGAGAGAGAGAGAGAGAGAAGAGTGATGGCCATTGAAGCTGTCATGACTCTGGCGAATTTTGCATAGCAAGAGATGAAATGCCGTATACTGCAGACTCACTGAAACCGAGTTTGATGGTTGATGGGAAATTTTTGCTTTCTTGCCTCATGCTATTTCAAGTCGAAGAGAGAGGAGGAGAAAGAGAGCGCAAGCATCTTTGACTTGCCAATTGTGTGGAGTGTAAGACTGGCATGGATGACAGAGGGGCGACTTTCTTTGCTTTGCCATTTACAACGTTCTCTACGCTCTCTCTCTCACTCTCTCTCTCTCACTCTCTCTCACTCTCTCTCTCTGTCACTCTCTCTCTCTCACTCTCTCTCTGTCACTCTCTCTCTCTCTCTCTCTCTCTCTCTCTCTCTATCGCTGTCGTATTTAGTAGTACCGTATACCTCCGAATAAGGGAAGTGGACATGCATGTGCATGAATAGGCCACGCCCACCCGAAATGGCATGATTGGACAGCTGAGAAACCTGTATCCTTCCTTTTCCTCTCTCTGTCCTAGATGGACCACTGCAAAACAAGATGTATTGGCATACCAAAATAGTTTCTTTGTCATTCCTTCTGATCCTCTCAATAATTTATTTGGTGTGATATTATAATATTTACACCAAGTTTAGAGGAGTTATGGAGTGGAATTAAGAGCACTGCAGGAGATCTCCAAGGATGCCCTATTCTGCGTCAATTTTAGCTGACAGGGGGTGCCGATTGTTTTCGACTCTATGTAGACCTTGTGAAATAAGTGAGAAAGGTGGGACTAGAAATAGGAAGAGAACGAGAGAGAAAGAACAGCAAGAAAGGTAAGCGGCACCCCTGCCTCGGGACTAGACAGTTGTCTTCATGAAGACTCCTTCAGAGGCGTATTCTCAAAAGAGATGAATAGGCTCCTCATGTCCTCTCCTTCTCTGCCTCTCTCTCCATCTCTCTCTCTCAATCTCTTGATAGTCTTTACTGGTTTGTATGCGACAGAGTTTGTTGAGGCGTAGTGCCACTGGCGATGGAGTTGTTTTCGGGGGAGTTCGCTTCGCTTTACTTCATGATTCCTTGAAGGATATTGAGTGTATTGTGAATGAGCAACCATTGTCAGCTAGAGAAAGAATGAAGGGAGAAATCTAAGCTGGAAGCATTCTCTCTCATTCTTTTATATTACTTCCTTACAGTCGTTCAAGGGCTTTTCGTTTCGCGGAAACAGATTTCAAGAAAAGGAGGTTCCGCTTGAGAACCTCTTTATTTTGCCTGATTCTGCTTGGTTCTCTGTATCTCTCACTTTGCTCTGCTTTCTCTGCTTGGAGTGGCTGCCTCCTCTTCCTTTCCCATTTCACGCCCTCCCTTCTTCTGCCTTTCCATCCTTACACAGCCTCTCGCCACTCTTCACACGCAGGATGAGAATAGATGAAGGAATGGAGATAGGCGAGGGAGTGTAGCAGAGACGGAGATAGCGAGAGAGAGAGAGAGAGAGAGAGAGAGAAAGAGGGAGATTGAGAAGTCCAGAGAAAGGTAAAGAAGTCATCCGAGAAATGCTGCCATTGCTCTTCCCAGAGCGGTTGAAATAGCAGCATATGTGGAAAGGGCGCACTGAAGAGAACGAGTGGGAGATGTCGGCATTTAGAAAGGAATGCTGGCAACTGTAAAGTCCTGTAAGTGTGACAGTTTCCGAGCCACTGCTTCATGTAAGCATTCAAAGACAACAAATCTATGATATCTGGAGTGTTATCTTTCTACCTGACATCTTTGGTAGCTTGTATTTGTGGTGCTATTTTACTGCTGGAGTGTTTCTTCACCATCCACAATGGAAGAGACCACTTCACTTGGGAGTATCTGAAATGGAGAGTGGAAAGGAGTCAGAGAGTGTAAAGAGAGAGCGAGAGAGTACGAAGACTCACAAAGAATTTCGAAAGGAGAGGCAAGAATGTAAGGAAAGGAGAAGATGGCAAAGTTACTTCTCCTTCTGGAGAAGAGAGGCATCGATTGATTGGTTGGGAGAGAAGCAAGAAAGGTATGCAGAGTGCGGGATAAAAGTGGAGGGAGAGAACGATAGTGGAAGAATGAGAAGGAAAGAGTTTTGAGAGGGTGGCAGAGTAATATAGAGAGAATGGAGGATGAGGATGCAAGAGAGGGGAAAAGGGAGATAAAGCAGACCCATAAAGGATCACCCGACCAACCAAGTTAAAGTCTAGCATCCGATGAGCGTGGGGGTTGGATTGTGAGTGTTCATTGGGCTGTAACCAAACAAGGTGTTAAAGGAGTGTGACATGCATACATATGAATATTCACATGCATAATTAACGCATTCATCAACATTTACAAGAAAGCGTTATTTTTTAATAATAAAATTTTCACAAATAATTATATCTTTATACTAGTAATACTTTTCGAAATTATTCTCAAAAAAAAAGAAAGGAAAAGTGAGAAGATGAAAATGTTGATTGTAGGGCGGACTGAGCTTCGTGCCTACGATGGTGCCCACTTCCCTCTTCGCGTACACGGAGGACGACTACAACGAGGCTTCAGATGCATCCGACTCAGAGGAAGCAGCCACGGCCGTCGAAGAGGCCGACGAGGAGAAGGACGACAAGGACTGCCAGAGAGGTCTCTTCTTTCTTTCTCTCTTACGACAGTCTGACATTCCTCACTAATATGCTATGTATTTCTATTCAATTTGTTAGATCCACGCATGGCTATAAATTAGCTTAAGCAACCCCACTGTACAGAGTATTCATTCCCATGTGGGACGAGAAAAGGAACTGTCTTGGAGTGCTTTCCTTGGTGCAGAGGGGCTGAGACTGCCCTTCTCTTTGTAGTAACTGTTGGCTTCTCCCTCTCTTTAAATAGACAGCCAAACGATGCTGCCATCTCTGTTTACTCTTTCAATCTCTCTCTCTTTCTTTCTTTCTTCTGCCTTTGTCATTCTCTATCTCTCCTATTAGGTTACTGGACAAACCTTTTGTGGCTTTCTTCTCTCACTACTTTTGCTCTGTATAAGCAGAGTAGAATGAGGAAGAGTAGTGAGGCGCCAACATATGTACATACATATTTGCATGAACTTCCCAATTTATATGTTTTAATGATTTAGTTTTAGATAAAGGCGCATTGAAGAATGAAGATGCATTCTTTGCTCCCTTTCTCGACTTTGCCTTTTCATCCTTTCCTTGCCATTCCACGTCTTTCTGTGTTTGACTTCGTGAAAATTGGGTCGAGGGAAGAAAAAAGGAGAAGATACCTGATTTGTTGGTGGCAAGATGGGAGTGCAAAGCTGGCATTAGAAAGGAGAAGCTAAGCTTTCTGGGAGAGAGAAGAGAGGGAAGAAGAAAGAGAGAGAGAGAGAGAGAGAGAGAGAGAGAGAGAGAGTGAAGAAAGCCTCACATACTCGAAGGGAGTGGATGTACCCACGTCTCTCGGCCCAGTGCTTCGTATTGCAAGTAAAGAGGCTGCTTATTACTGTATTTAATTGGAGCTGCAGGGAAGGGCCGAAGTAGAAAGTGAGGGGAAGTAATAAGGAACTAATGTCAAACAGGAATGAGAATTGCTGATGTCTTTTAACTCATGCAAAGAGAAGTGAGTAGTTTGGTCAGCCTTTTCCTTCTTTTTTCAACTTTTCTTCCATCCGGAATTCTTCTTTCTTTCACGTTGTGAACTTCTTCGTGAACATGTGGTCTCACACATTTAGGTCCTTCCTCCTCCTTTCTTCCTTTTTTGGATTCCAACCCCTTTCTCCCACACTCGCTTCTCGTTCATATTTGGACACTTTCCACAATTTCTTCGTCCATCAAAGAAAAGAGGAACCTTGGGAAAAACGTACGAAATAAATATAAAGTTAGATGTTTGTGATAGAAGAGTAGAAGAGATTGGATTACAGAAATGTCGACTGCGATGAAGACTGCCGCCCCCGGCTCGCGCATCAAAACCATCCAAGACGCCCTCCGAGCGGCAGCCTCCAACCGAGAAGCGAAGGCTGCGGCGGCAGGGAAGAAGCGGAAGACTGGCGCGTCCTCGGCCGCCTCTCTCTTCCCCTCCGCCACCTCATCTTCCTCCCCCCTCTCCAACTCTGGCAACATTGCCATTCCCACTTCACTCCTCGGCCCTCTCTTGATGGCAGGTACGGTACATTCGTTCTCTCAGCGCGACGTGCGATGTAGTATGGCCTCCGGCACTAACTTATTTGCTTCTTCTCTTTCTATCTCTGTTATCCTTAATCTCACTTTCTTTCGCTCTGCTTTCTTCTTACTCTCTTTCCTCACTCCTCTCTGCTTTTCCCTCCCTTTTTACACTCTCCCTCTCCTACACTCTTTCCTCTCATTTTCCCTCTCCCTCTCTTTTTACCCTCTCCCTATCCTGCACTCTCCTCCTCTACCTCTTTTTACCATTTCTCTCCCCTACACTCTCTCCTTCTCTCCATTCTTTCCTGCAGCGGCTGCAACGATGACTTCTGCCGGCTCCTCCGTCCCCTGTCCCTCCGCTTCTTCATCTTCCTCTCCCCCAGCTGCCTCTGCCAATGGAACGATTCTCTACCAAGGACCACAAGGAATTGTCTACGCGAACCCAGCCAGCGATGAAGGTACTCAACACCTCCCTTCCACTTCCTCAATCATGCTTTCTTCTTCCCTTTTTTCCTTCCTTCCTTTCCTCTCGTTTTCTCACTCCAGCAAGCATTGACTTCCTCACTATAAGGAATCTCATTACACCTTAACATACCACATACACGTATATTATAAAGAAAAGAATATTTGTTTCTGGACAAAATAAAAATGCACATATGCGCGAAGCGGAGATTCTCACATGGAAAAGAAAGGAATGAATTAAGCAGCGGGAGGCGCGGCCCCTGGCAATCTGCTGGCGTCGGTGGCGAAAACGGCCGAGGAGGCTGCGGCCGCTCAGTCGCTGATCAATGCCGGCTTCCCCTTCTCCAACGTCCTCTGCCTCCAGCAGGCGAGCACTCTCCTTGCCATTCTTCCCTCACTTCACTCAGTTGTATTATATATGTGGACATTACTCGGTTACTTGCCTATTTAATCAACCGATTTCAGCTAATAGAAACTGCTGCGTTGAGCGGATCAGCGAAAGGAGAATGAGGCCTCCAGCTGATGGTCTTCTCCGCGCTTCATCATTATCCTCATATTCTCTCCCTTCCTCTCTTCTTTGACAGAAATGGCGGGACGTTTACTAGAAACATTTTAAATTAATAGAAGCTACCTGATTCCGTCTACGGTTTCCGGTTTAATTTCCTTGAATTCGCCTTCTCTTTCCTCCAATTTTTCCTCTGTATTTCTTGATGCACAAATTGAAGTGGAAAATATATTGTTTCCGTGAATGGATTGGTTTGAAATAGTCAACTAATTTCAGCTTTAGATTGTTAACTTGGAATGGAATGGAGGATTACTCACGAAGAACCTCTTCAGGTTCTCACTAGATTATGTATCTAGCTTGTCTATTCTTTTCTTACTTCCCTATAGTTTAAAATGATAGCAATTCTGTGAAGCCACTCATTCGCCTTCTCAAGTGCAATCTCTCCTTGTATTTTGTCATAATTATTCTTGCTGGAGATTCATTACGTATCAAAAGAGATTCTTTTCTAATCAGCATTTCTTGTCCGGTTTGTAATAGCTCATTTTGATAGATAAAGTTGCCTTAAAGAGAAAGCTCCACCCAGGGGTGCCTTGCTAAGCCTCTTTTTATGTGCTCGCTCATTGTTATCTGCTGTCTTACCATAATATATGATTGCAGCAAAATCAGTGTTGATCGGAGTATCATTGCTCTTTTCCATCCCTCCTCATCGCTCTTCTTTCATCCTTTCTCCATTTAATTTCAGATATCCCTGCCTGATAAATCTGAGAGCATAATCACTTGTCTTTGAATACAGTTGAAAAAGCCAAACGACATGTGGACTTACGCTTTAGGCTTTCTATTGACTACAATTCTTGCAAGGACAAGTAATTTAACACCTCAATGTTTGGCTGTTAGTTTCTCTTCATTCTTTCGATTTGTTTACGCATTTCCAGTTTGTTTCAATGACAAGCATGCCCTATCGATAAGTGCTTACTCGCTCGTTGCTCTCACTCTCTCGTCCATCCATGCTCTCTCGCCTCTCACCCTTTCTTCTCATCTCTCTTTCTCTCTCACACATACACACCCTCTCTCCTCTCACTATCTTCTCTGCTTTGCTCCACGTGTAGAGTTGTTTTGCGGGGAAACGCTGTTTGGCCATCTCTTTCGGTCATTTCACCTTATCAATCACTCCAAATGTGAAAGTTGCCAACATTAACAAATAACTCGCTTCCTATTTTTGAGCCAATATTTATTTATTGCCATAAAAAACTGTTTAATTTTTTAAGTTTAAATGACTCTGCCGAGCGAGATTGAATGGATTGAAATCAGCAATGGACATGGACTCAGCGCTACTATTCTCTCTTACGGCGCAACTCTCCAGGTGCTCTCTCTCTCTCTCTCTCTCTCTCTCTTTCTCTCTCTCATTCACGCGCTCTATCTCATTCAGGCGCTCTCTCTCCATCGCTCTCTCTCTCAATCTCTCTCTTTCTCTCTCTCTCGCTCTCTCTTCTCGCTCGCTCTCTCCCTTCCTATTTAGTCCGTCCACTTTCCGGATCGCGAAGGACATCCGATAGACGTAGTCCTCGGCTTTGAAACCGTCGAAGGTTGTTCTTGACTTGTTTCTTCTCTAACTATAAGCTGAAGTAGAATGAATGAATGCTTGGAGAGTATTTGAAAGACGGAGCGAGTTTCGGCCGCACCATCGGAAGAGTCACGAATCGCATTAAGCATGCTCAGTTTGTGCTCGACGAAAAGTCATTTCAGGTATCTTTCTTTTTTTGAATGAAACCCGGAAAGATGAAGCAGAAACAACTTTCAGCTCGAAATGAATCGACCTCCACACCATCTTCACGGCGGTTCGAGGGGAGCGGGAAATGTCCGTTCTCTTACAATTAGATTCATGCCTATAGATAATATGTTCAATTTCATTCTAAACAATAAGATATTTAAGAGAAACTGGGAAGTGGAGTGCAGAGAGGGCAACTCCGCCACTCTCTCCCTCTGCCTCCGCTCCCATGAAGACAAGTACCCAGGCGACGTCGACATTAAGGTCATTTGCTCCCTCTAGCTCTCTATCTCGCTCTTTCTCTCTGTATAAATCTCTCTCTCTCTATCTTTTTCTGCATATACATACAGTACCGCTAACAACAACGGGTACAGGAACTTTCAGAAAGTTCCAAAATGTCCGACCAAATTGTGCGTTTCTCGAAGAACGCATGTCGATTTCGTTTGCACATTTAGATTCAGACACTCGAGTTTTGCCATAATCGATCCTGCACCCCCTGGTTGTGGAGCGTTACTGTATATTTCTCTCCGTCTCTCTCTCTCTCTGTCTCTCTGTCTCTCTCTGTCTCTCTGTCTCTCTCTGTCTCTCTCTCTCTCATAGGTGACGTATACCGTCAACGACCTCAACCAGCTGCTCATCGAGTTCTCGGCGAAGGCAACAGAGAAGACGGTTGTCAATCTGACTAATCATGCCTATTGGAATCTCGATGGAGAGGTACATTCACTCAAAATTTAAAAGGAATTTGATGAGAAAGTAATTCTCAACTTACTCATTTGACTGAATAGAAAATATATTTGAATGACTAATTGCATGAACACATATTTATGGAACAATTGGTGGAATTACAGCTAATCATTTTAAATTATCAACTAACAATAAGATAATGTACAGGCGTCCTCCGTTCTTGACCACAAGCTTCATATCGCAGCCAAGAATTACCTTCCCGTGGACTCGACTTCTCTCCCAACTGGCATCGTTTTTTTAAACTATTAAAACAAATATTTTTTTCGATATCCCTTACGATTTCCATATCACTCCAATATCTGTTAATTACAGGAGAGATCGTGGGAGTGGCAGGCACTCCATTCGACTTTTCTTCTCTCCGCTCTCTCCGAAATGACAACTCTCCCTCTTTTCATCACATTGACAATGACTTTGTACTGGATAAACACGCCGCAGGGAAGCCTCTTCTCACGTCAGTTTCTTCGTAGCAGACGAGAACACTCAAATTTGATGTAAAATCGAGTGCCTTCAGATTGGAATCTCCAAAGTCAGGAATTCGGCTCGAACTATCGACTTCTTATCCAATCATTCATGTTTACTCCGCCTCTCATCTCACTGGTCAACTGAAGGGCAAGAATGGAAAGGTTCAAGCTCATCTCTCCAGATTCTACTTCTCTCCTTCTCTCTCCCTCTCTCTCTCTCTCCCTTCTCTGTCTTTCTGCTTTCGTTCTCTTTTCTAATGCGTAGATGTTATTCTATGGCTCCTTCCCTTTCTCTAATTCTCCACTCACTCAGTTCTATGATGCTCACTCTGCTCTCGCCATCGAACCTCAGAAGTACTCGGATGCACCAAACAATGTTGGACACGTTGAACAGCTTTTTCTTAATAAATTACGACTATTAGAGAAAATAAAATCTAGTTAAGTATCCGAAGGTTTTCCCGATTGTTAAAGAGTCACTTTCCTTCGATCGAGCTGAGAGCGAGTGAGATGTACAGCGAAGAGATTGTCTATTCTTTCTGCCATCTCAACTAATTATTCGCCTTCTGCTTCGTTGGCTCTCGTTTATTCCATTCTGAAGATAACGATGAATAAAAATGTTGTACTCTTTCTGTTGATGAATCATATTTGAGGGATGAATTGATGAACGAGGATGTTTCACATTAAATGGGTCCATTAAAGATGTTGGCAGTCCCTTCATTCCCGCTCATTTTGCTTGCTTCTCCATATCAAAGTGTTCGTCATTTGGTTGACATTTCCACTTTAGATACACTGGAAAAAAAGTTCCCTTTAAGGCTGTGCATGGAAAATCAACGAAACAAGGCCAGCATGGCCACTCGTGTTCCGATGCCTCTTTTCTCTCTCTCTCTTTCTCTCTCTCTCTCTCTCTCTCTCTCTCTCTCTTCCTCCTCATCTTGTCTCTCTCTCTTTCTCTTCCTCCTCATCTCGTCTCTCTCTCTCTCTCTCTCTGTCTCTTTCCCTCCTCCCCTAATCCATCGCAGTCTCCCACTTGCACTATCATACTCTCGTTGGCTAGGCATTTACGAGATTTCTGGAGATGTTTACTTCCCGCGAGATTAGAGAGTGAATGGCAGAGAAAATCATCGAAACAACTGAACTGTTCAGGGGCGTAACCAGAGCCTGTCGTCATGGCGTGGGAGCAGAAAAGGGCGACCAGGCCAGGCTCCACACACCTCCGCGTTCACTTAGGCTCTACATCTCAGGCTCCCCCTTCCTCTCTCTCTCTCTCTCTCTCTCTCTCTCTCTCTCTCTCTCTCTCTTTCTACCTCTCCCTGCCTCTATCTATCTCTCGCTCTTACTCTCTCGCTCTCACACTCTTGATAAATTTTTCATTCTACCTCTCATTTCTTTTTCATGCTCCATGACCTCGCCATCGACATACTGAATAAGAACGACTGCGTCTATTCTAATCCTCAGGATGTTCTTATCTGGGCTTCTCTAGTTCCTTATTATATTTCCTCGAAAAATAGTAAAGAAAGAATTAAAGAGAAATTGCTGAGGGAGGCTGTCCTTTTGCGTCTTTTGACTGAAAGTTCATTTCTATTCTTCCCACTTTATCCACTCGAAACTCTCAGATTCTACAAATGTTTTAAAGGCAGTTAGAACGTTGTCAATTATAACTTTTCTATTTTTGTCCCGTACTATTGATGAAAGGTCTCGGTATAAAGTTTGATCACCCTTTGCTGTATTCTCACGTCTTTTTATAAAACATTTCCACATTTGCTCAACGTAAGTTGGAGAAATTTTACCTCCCACTTCCTTTGCTTTTCAATATTCAACATTATTTCTCCCCATCTGCCTCTCCGACCTCTCCACTTTTTATCAGTATCTAGCAGTGTCTCTATAATCACCTCACTCTCTCTCTCTTTATCTATCTCTCACTCTCTATCTCGATACAACTTTCTAAAGTTGTTTGTCTGGGGTTGGCATCATCGAAACACCAGAAAAGTAGAGAAATACGGCTGTTCATCGAGAAGGCTTGGGCGTTCCTTACTCTATTTCTACATCAGCCTCCCTCACTGCAAGCAATTTTTTTTCTTGTACGACTCTCTCGTTCTTTATTTCTCATGTCACCTTCAAAATTGCACCAATGCTGGATGTTCTAAGTTAAGTTTGTGGTTGCAAACATATTCTATTTTCAGCTTCACTTTCGTCCTCTATTTCTCTCTCTCGTCCTCTCTCTCTCTCGCTCTCTCTCTCGCTCTCTCTCTCCCTCTCTCTTTGTCTCACTCTCTCTCTCTCTCCCCTCACAATGAAGTCCGTATTCTGTCATCGCTACAAAGCAGTAATATTTGACTTCGGCGGAGTTCTGATGTCTACCACGGTGCCAATTCCCTTCTGGAAAGGTATCACAGAACTCTCTCCATTATTTCTTTTGAAGGATGGGACGAAGACCATAAATTCTTATATTTGCGTATATTTGTAGAATGTGAGGAGGAATACGGGTTGCCGAGTGGTTCGATCTACCGGGCTCTCGTGCAAATGCTCGTCGAGGTTGCCATTATGCCATCCTTCACTCTGACAGAAGCTGCAATGAACAAAATTGAGGTACCCAATCTGGATCGAGAACTCTTCGAAGGGAGGATCTGTGCAGACGATATCGAAGCTCATCTCATTCCAGACTTCTTCTCCAAAAAAGTCTTCATTCTCTCTCTCTCTCTCTCTCTCTCGCACTCTCTCTCTCTCTCTCTCGCTCTCTCTCGCTTTTTCTATCGCTCTCTCTCTCTCTCTATCACTCTTTATCTTTCTATCTCTCTTTCTCTCTCACTAATGAAAAGTTCATTAACACCATACATAAGGGAGGATCTGTGCAGACGATATCGAAGCTGTTTCAGTTCAACATCCAGTTCCCAAGTCCACTGCCAATTCTTCACGAGTGGATGGGTCCAGGCAAAAAGATTCAATATGTGGGTCACACTTTATGAAGAAGTGAAATAGGCAGGAAGAAGAGGACGATTATGATGCAACTCTTCTTTCTTCCAGAACGAGAGACTTCTCAAAGTCGTGCGGAAACTGCGAAAGATGGGTTTACGCACGGCCATCATGACTAACAACTACAAGTTCGACCGCGACGGGATGAAGGTGAGGAATGGCAAGCTGAGGAAAAAGAAGTCATCTTGAGGGAATGCAGTAATGAAACGTCTATTATCAGAGTCAGAAGATGTGTTTGTCTTGAATATGTGGTATAGGAACACAGAGAATCTCATTCGAGCGGGAGATCAGTGTTCTAAGAACAGTGAAGGATGTATTCTGCAGATTCGAACACCGATCGATTCCTCCCTCTTCGATGTCATTGTCGAAAGTGTACACGAAGAATGCATGAAGCCCGACTTCATCTTCTATGAGGTTTAGCATTTCACGGATATCTCATTTTCACCCGAGCAAGTGCTTGTTTCTCCCCACAACATTATCCTTTAATTTTCTCTCTCTCTCTCTCGCTCTCTCTCTCGCTCTCTCTCTCTCTGTCTCTCTCTCTCTCTTCCTCTTCACCCAACCTTTCTTGCAATCAGATGTTCATTTCCCCTTCAGAAAACACAGTCTCGTTTGGGTCACGATATCGAGCCTCACCAGTGCATCTTTTTGGATGACTTGAAAGTAAATTGTCACGCTGGCGACCGCTTCGGATGGACAACAATTCACGTCTGTCTAGAGAGACAAAGAGAGAGAAAAAACGAATGAAAAAGAGATGGGAGAAACAAAGAGCAAGAAAAAAAGAGAGAGAGAGAGAGAGAGAGAGAGAGTGTGCGTGTGTGTGTGTGAGAGAGCGAGTGAGAGAGAGAGAGAGAGAGAAAGGGAGAGAGTGAGAGTGAGAAAGGGAGAGCGAGAGTGTGAGAGAGACTGAGAGGGAGAAAACTGAGGAAGAGTGAAAGAGATAGTTAAAAGAGGAAAGAGGGGGATGGAAGAGTAGAAATGGCTTTAGGTGAACCCGTGTGACATCGACGATGCGATAGACCAGCTCGGCCACTTACTCCACATCGACTTCTCACTCTTATGAGAAGCTTAAGAATCAACTGTTACCCAACATCTACATGTACTCGCTGCACGGCTCCTTGATTTGAAGTATTATACCCAGGCAGTTGAGAATTCCACCAGTATTGTATATCACAGCATTGCCTTTATTTTCCAGATCATCATGTTAACTTTAGCTTTACTTTTCTATCTTCACCGTAATCTCAGATAATCTCTATGCATACTCTAGAAATCAGAAAATCAAATACAGAAAGGAAAAAATTGTTGAATTCGTGATATGAATTTAGACGATAATGCCTAGTTTATCTACTACACGACTGATGTGCCAGATAGTAAAAATTCTACTTTCAAAGTTAAATATAGTTAATGAAAACAACGCCAGTCATAAAAAAAAAATGGGCACTTTCCATACAAAAACGAATCTCCATTTAATATCTTCCAAAACGTCCAAAATGTGGATAATTTGGTAGACTGTGAAGCTTTCGCCTTTAGAGAGAATTGCACTCCTCATACGAATTGTTCATCTCAAAATGGAAGTCTTGGGTGTGCCAGTCTGCAGCCGTAACGTTCTCAGGCACCTGCAAAGGAATGAAAGGAAGAAATGAAACGTGACATGTAAATTAGAAGCGCGTAAGAAATGGAATACATTTTAAATAAAACAACAAGCAAACGGGAATTAGCAGACCTCTTCGAGTCGCTTCTCCTGGACCCTCGCCTTGCCATTCTTACAGACCAACAAGACTGTGAAACAACGTGTGCCTGCAAGAAAAAGAATTATAGCGACAGAGAGAGAGAGAGAGAGAGACAGGCTGAGAGAGAGAGAGAGAGAGAGAAGAGAGAGAGAGAGAGAGAGAGAGAGAGAGAGAGAGAGAGAGAGAGAGATGGAGGGAGAGAGACAGATGGGGAGAGAGAAGAGGGAATGGAAAAGAGAATTGATATTTCAGCTTCTACTCATCAAAAGCAACTTCTTACCGTATCGAATAGTCGGTGGGAAGCGAACGAAGATTGAAGAGAGGAAAAGGGACTTCAATTCATCCGTCTGGGATGCCAACTGGGGATCGGGATGACAACTCAAAGGAAAAAAAATGAAGAAGAAAGACTGGGAAGCGAAACGGCCTCAGGACTTAAATACAGAGAATCTTAAGGCTAAAGATGGAAATGAATGGAACCGTTGAGTATCCAATCCCATGGAAAGCAGTCGTTTGATCAGAAGATCCTCGTCAGCTCCCTCAGTTATCGTGGCCACGATCGACTAGAATGAGGAAAAAATAAACAACGCAAATGCCGCTTTAATAGTGAGAACCTCAAAAAGCTGCTTGCCCCTGAGGACCTTGCGGAAGGGGCGGTCGGGCGGGCTGTTCCCGAACACGTATGATCCTCAAAATCTTGGTTACTTCCTCTGCATTCGTCTCTAGATAACGGAATGTCGACGTCCCTCTTTCAGTGCTAATTATAATACGTGCCGAAAGGTTGTTGGATCGACAAAATAACATTGACCCTTTGACAAAGTTCATCCCTAAGAAAGAACATGTTTAAAAGCATTGTTTTTGCTCTGTTTTGAGATTTCGATTGTAGGAATCGCTTTCCCTCCCCAGATCCCCCAAACATTAGAAAGAGAGAACGGAGACGCAGCGCTCACCACACGGCCACTGCTGGGGCTCAATCTTCTCCACCAAGCAGTTTGTGAGGGAAGACATTGAGAAGTGCCCCGTCGATGTGTTCCTCCAACAATTCTTTGTCAGTTACTTCAGCCATAACAATAGGAACCTCTGAAGAGCAACGAATTGAAAGCCATTGAAGTCAGAAGAACGAGAAGCCAACGACTGGCAGAAAGAATTCGGAGAGGAAGCAGCCGGGGACTCCCTCAGATACATGCTTGGAATGGTTCCTCAACAACCAGCCACTTCAGAATCTGATACTGCACGTAAGAACAGCCAGAGAGAGAGAAGGAAGAGAGAGAGAGAGAGAGAGAGGGAGACAGTGAGAGAGAGAGAGAAAAAAATGAGCAGGAGAGACTGAGATGGTAAGAGAAGAGATACCTCGACTGATGGCATCGTCCCTCTTGTCTGCCTTGTGCTGAGTGATGGAGAGAAGAACAGCGACCCTCCCACGGCGGGAGACACCGAACCAAGTGCCCCTCGCTTTGTCCTGCAGATCCACACCTGGAACGGGATGGAGTGAATGAGACGACCCCGGCCTGATAAATAACCTGCTAATACTCCATCATACCAACTCGCCTTCCTAGTGGGGCGGTCGAAGAATTCATCACGGATGGACAGTAGAATCAGCGAGTAAGGAGACGATGGTGGAGGGCTCGTACTCACGAAGAGAATGCACATCCTCCCTTAAGCAGAGCCAGTCAAGACTAGGCAGAATCACTCTCTTTCCCTCTCCCTCTCTCTCTTTCGCTCTCTCCCTCTCTCGCTCACTCATGCATTTCACTTCTCTCTCCATATCACTTCGTTCTCCAACAAAGAGGGAATCAATGAACAAGGAAGTAGCAAACACTTTAGGCTCCAAAGTGCAAAATATGGCAAAGAGCACTCTTCTGTCAACTAGACAAAGACTGATTGTGAGCATAGAAATGATCAAAGAACACAATTTCACAACCTGAGTGATATCGGGTTAGACTCTCGGGGACTTCCAAATGATATCACTCACACTCTTCATGACGTCGCATATGTTTACTTGACGCAAATAAAGATACTACTTTGCGTGAAAGAAAAAGACAAGTATAGGGAAACTACAGAGACTCATAGGGTGAGGAGGGAGGGAGGGAGAGATGGAGGGAGGGAGCTAGAGAGAGAAACTGCAATGGAGTTTCAAACGATACACCCTCCCGCCGAAAGTATCTTGAGTGGAATGGAGATACGGTGAAGGAGCGTATTTGGGTATTCGACGGAAGATTTATCGCTAGGAGCGATTGGTGTTGTTTGTGGAGAACTTTAGGAGGTAGTAAGTTGTGTGATGGTAACTGCTTGATTTGTTGAGCTATTACAGAATCAGGGAGGAGGTGAGGGAGTGGCAGGAGGAGATGGAGTGGGGATGTGATGGTCCCCCTGGTTCCGATCCTCCTCCAACCCTTCCGGCAGAGTGGCTGGAGCCGCTCGGGACTGTGCTTCCTTCTGCTATCGAGCGCCAAAAGCCTACTATGGCAGATCCTTTTTTTTGAGAGGGTCGATCGGGCCAGAAGTTAGACATCGAGGAATCGGAACAGACTAATGAGGAGCGTGGGGGGAGGGGGTGGTTATAGTGGCGCGGGAGAGTCTAGGGATTGGAACGAAGTTTATGGTTGAGAAGACGAAGGAGGTGTAAGCATAAAACATGTTATCGACGCGGAGTAGAAGATACGAGGGCTTAATCATTCATCAGGAATGTTGATGGCACGACGTACTTGTAGAGAAGGATCTTACGGCTCTCTCTCCACCACTACCATCAAGCTGGATGCTGCGATCTGAGAAAGAGAACAGAAATATCCCACAGAGAACCCGGAAAGGACATCGTCGTACTGGTTGTCATGATTATAAAATAACGAACCGAAAATGGCGCATGAGGTTGTTCTTAGCCGTAAATGAGACGCCGCACTCGTGACATCTGAATGTAGAGGATTGGCTCACTAAAAACAATCTACGAGGAAAAGCATCTCAAATTAGGCATTTCGTCACTTTTATGATGGTAAACAAAGCTTTTTTTTGGACAACAATTTAACCTGAACGGTCGAGGCACACCGTGGTGATGATAGAGTAAGTGACTCTCCAGAGTGGACACTTCCTGGAAGAGGCGGCCACACTCGCGACACTCAACACTAAGGAAGGATTAAGTGAGGGAGAGGAGGGAGAATAAACAAGAAGTGACGAAACCAGCGAGAGAAAGAGAGAGAGAAGAGAGAGAGAGAGAGAGAGAGAGAGAGAGAGAGAGAGAGAGATGATACCAGTAAACTGACTGGGCTGTAGAATGGAATCTCCGTATATGTCTGGTGAGATTGAAGTGTGTACTGGCTCGGAAGTGGCATTGCTGGCACTGCCGGAGGGAAGATCGGCCGGCCATCCTCGTCTCGTGTCCACTGCTCTTTCCGTGTCTAGAAACAGACTCTTTTCGGCAAATCTTTGAAAACCGGATATGATCAAAGTTTAGCTAATAATACAGAGAAATTATTTCAACAATTAATATTTTGATAAAGACTGAAATACGAAGCCAAACAAAGAGCAAAAGACCTCCACAATTGTTTTCGGTTAGCAGCGACGAAGGAGCAGGAGATACACACAAGGGAAGACTTAGCAGTGACAGCAGGGGAGCCCGTAACCGCTCCCTTTCCACCGCTGCTCCCCTCCCCATCTCTTTCAGTGATTCCCTCTCCACTGCAGCTGCGCCCCTCATCCCCTCCGCTCTCCACTCTCAACATCACACTTTAATTCCGAGTTTGTTGTATCCATATTCTCATAAATTAACCTGGAGTCCAATCGCATTCTCTTCGAATGGAACTCTTCTTGGGAAGATGAGTGTCTCTTATTAAGAGCCATCTCCAGTTCATCTGATGCACCCTTGGTTGTCAAAATATCAACGGAGTCCCGAGAAGAGTCGAAGAGATGCTCAGGGAGCTCAGCCTAATTGGGTGTATGAAAGTGGCAAATTCATATGGAAATATATTAAAGTTTGTCATACAACTGGTAAATAGAGAGAAACAAGGCAACATTACCTGTTCTTCGAGATGGCAACCATTGGAACTGGAGGCGCAGAGAAAGCTGAGGCTGTCGGAAGCGTCTTCGTTGACTCTTTTCTGTACTTCCCTTTCCTCTTCTTCATTATAGCAGAAACCTCGGCCTTGCAAACAATCTGAAACCTACAGCTACAATTCCCGGAACCCCTGAATATAGACGAAAGCAGGCGAACATACCAAGCGAGTTACATGTCAGAACTTCGTGACGCGTTTGAGAAACAGATTCAACGGAAGGAGAGCGCTGCCATTCCGCACCAAATTGTTCCTGAGAATCAAATCAACTCTTTTGCAAAAACAAGGAAGACAAGAGTACCCGGATAAGCCGAGTTGCTTCCCGAGTCAGTACATCTTCCTGGAAAGGAGTGTCATCCACGGGGTTGCCACAGCCCTCGTCCCCCTCCAAGTCCGTTACCATTTGCTGCAGGGCTGCCGCCAATGCATCGATAGCGCTTTCGCGTTCTTCTCTTCCTGACGTTGAAGTAGACAATAACGACCACATTCAACATGATAAGGGTAACCGAACCGTGAAGACTGGAAAAGGACTCATAGAGCGATCTGAGCCGCTCGCTGAACGAATCCATCTGTTCCAAGCGGGACCAGCACAACGCCTCTTTCCCCTGGTCTCACTGTCCCATAACTAACACATATCGAGCCTCTTCCCAAAGTATAATTTGCAGATCTCTTTCACTTGATAGAAATGAAGGAATTTACTAGGCGCTTACTTTTTTTTTTTAATCAAAATGACAGAAGCAAAAACCAAGTAAGACAAATAAATTACAACTATTTCGCCAAACTCCCAGAAACACGAAGCGATAATCAGGCACAATATAAAAAAAAACAGGGAAGCTATAGCAGCCCAAGTTTATATATATATATATGAAATCACTAATCTCCTCACATCTACCGTTGGGGAACTGCACAAAATAAATACAATAAATATCTCAAAATAATCTCTATGTACAGGGAGTTCCAGAATGACACGCTCCTGATGTTACAACGGAAGTAACAAAATGGTGCATATCGCTTAAGGCATAGAACGGTCGTACAAGTTGGCTTTCAAAACCAGGGCAGCAATCAACATACAAGAGAGATTTATCTGAGGTCATCGTCGTCCTGGTTGTCGGCAGTAGAAGAACCTCCCTCTCCGTTCCCTTCCAGAGCCGGTGTTTTTAGTTTCCTCTGCAGTCGAAGATACTGCAAGAAAACATCTGTTGTCTCCGAGAAACCACAACATTTAATCCAACTACTTAAAATGGAGATAATGTTAAGCAGAATAGCAGCTTAGGGAAAAAAGGCTAACATCATTATCCATGGAGCGGAGGCTTCCGCTCTTGAGAACATTCTGGAAGGCCTCGTCATCTCCAGATTCGTATGAAGCGATCAGATTCTGACAGCACTGTGCATCGTCCGTAAATTCAAATGGCGGGCACTTCCTATAAATACATTACTCACCAAGAAAGGGAACACAGCCTTAGTTTCCGTCGACTTTTTGCCCATTTTCCAGAACAAATCGGATTAGCAGTTCATCATGTTTCAGGAAAAATCAGTGCTGCTTGAAGTTAAGAGACAGCATAAGTAGGCAGAATGGACTCACTGGATGCATCTGCCGTATTCCTGGAGAGCAGCGACCGAGTCTTCCTGAGCAAGGCGAACCAGCACGAGACCAATTGCAAGCTGGCCCACTCGCGGAGTCTCTCCAACCTGAATAAGACTAAATAAGCAATCCTTATGTGTTGCGTCATTCGCCGTTTAACCAAAGCAATAAAAATGGAACCACCAAACCAAAAAGGCCCCTCAATATTCAGAAATGCACAGCAGACCTCGAGGAAGATGTCAATCTCGTCTCGGATGGAACTCAGAGCGCGATCATAATTCTCAGCCCTGAGACTGAGCTTCGTGATGGCCGATAAGAACTGCCCGGCCATCTTGCTCCGATCCGTCTGCTGCACGAGTGACAAGCCCTTCTCGTACAGCTGCAAAAGGCAACAACTACCTCGGGTAATTCAAACACGACCGAACCTTAATCGCCTTGAGAGGCTCCTTTTCAGCGATCACTTTGGCTGCCTTCTCCACAGTCATGGCAGCTGTATCGAGACTTCCGCACTCAGCATAGCCATCAATGGCTCCCTGAAATCACTTATTACAGTCATCAGGGAAAATCCTAACTCCGTGTATTTTATAGATTGGAATTATTTAACGACGGGTTTATAATATAACGAACCTCAAAGAGTGGATAAGCTGCGGAATAATCACCCGAATCTCGCAAAAGTACAGCCGCACTCTCGCGTGCTCTGGAAGAAAGATAGAACATGACAAAGATGACAAGTTGAGAAGCCCGTACTTGGCGGCATGGAAACGGTTGTTGCATGAGTTGTAGTGGACAGCAGCCTGTTGCAACACCCGAGCCGCCTCTTGTGGCTTTGACGCGTTTCGGTAACACACCTTAAAAGGTAGACGGAGCCTATTTCATGGAAGAATTCGCATACACTCCCCAGCTCTGATAGCTATCACAGTACATCGTCCCAAAATCTATCCCCAGCAGACTAACCGCTGCCCTCTCCAGTGCGGCTGCTGCTCCGTCAAAATCAGGATTGAACTTCAACTTCAGCATTGACGTCTTTAGGCTTAAACAGTTATATCTAGATCAGTGAGAACAAATGGACCAGAACTTGCACCTCACAAGCAGACTAAAAGTAATGAAAGCAGAAATAGCAACAAACCAATCAAGAGCCTTCTTCTCGCACTCCGCTGCCTCGGCGAGTCTGGCCGCATCCGCCATTCTGTGATCTCTTCCCTTCTCTGAAATGATATCTCGTCATCAAAACTTTATACAAAGTCCCAATTCCAAACGCGCCGTGCAACACTCGGCGGCAAGAACATCGCGATGCGCTACGACATTTACCACGAAAAGACTCAATTTATTTTTAACTGGGAGCTCATTACCCAACGGAGAAAATTGTGAACACGCATTCTGAGGTCACTTAATGTTGAAAGTCAAGACTTCGGAGACCAGAAGAATCTGAACGAAGAAACATTGAAGAGCTCGAAGAGACAAGCCAAGCAGCAGCAAAGAAAGTGAGCGCTATCTTAGCCCATCCATCCACCTCAAGACTCTCTCACACAAGAACAAGAACCCAATCAATTCTTCTAAAATCTTTCTAAGATGTCAAAGACGGCCAATTACACTGGCACTTTGGAAATACAGACAGTAGATGAAATTCAGTTCAGACGTAGAAGTAGACGTTGTTGTGTTCGAGATACAGTAGAAGAATAAAACGAAGACCTTTACTAAGCAGGAATCGAAGACGAGACAGAAAAAAAAAGAATTTATGCAATAACATAGACGTGATAAGAAAAGTAAGCAAGAGAGAAAACGAGGGTTGACCCTACTAAGACTACGAGGGACACAGACTTATGGATTTAAGACAAGTAATAGACGAAGTAAGACAATATCAACTGAACGGAAGCTTAGAAAAGGATGTAAAGATGCTTAGACTCGAATCATTCGAGAACTGGTAGACTTAATTAGACCGATTGTATTGCAACATCAGAAGCATGGAGAAGGTAAGACATTAAAATAAATTAAATTTCTCACATGAACAAAATTAGTATATCTTGAAATTTGGCCAATTTTGAACAGCTTTCCCCATCTGATGTAGAGATCAGTTAGTGCCTTGCCCAAAAAGCTGCAAGTAGGCTACATCAAGTGGAAAACTTTTTCGAGAAAAGGATTAGATAAAGGAGGGGAAGACATTGAGAGTGAAGAGAAGAGAAGAGGAGAGAAGAGGAGAGAAGAGAAGAGAAGAAGAGTCCTGCGGAGACCTCTCCCAGCCCCTTCCCAGTTCTCACTCAGTAGGCCTTGGGATGCGGCATGCCTCCCAGGAGACGGCGCGACTGCTCTTCGTTGATCACTCGCTCGATCAGCTCGCGCGCCTGCTGGATGCTGCTGTCTTCCCCAGACAAACTGCAGAAACATCCAGCCATTAGTCCCCTCTCTCTCTTCTCATCGTCTTTCTCCCTCCCTCTCTCTCTGTCACCTGATGAGTCGAGTGCCTGCCGTGGTGTCTGCACTCATCCTCTTGTGCACCTGGACCTTGCATCCAGAATGCTGCTGAATCTCCCCGAGAGTGCGCGCCTTCGGCCCGAGAACCGCTCCGATGATCGTGTCTGGCACCTGAAGAATGACTCCTTGCAATGCAATCCCCAGACTGAATGGAATACCTCCAACTCGAGCGTTCCGGCCTCCTTGCTCTTCTCAACCATTACAGTCGCAGCGAATCCGCCCGCCTCCGCGCCCTCTCCCGGCATCTTGTGAGACTAAAACCATTATACAATCCAAATTAACTGGTCTTCGGAATGTGAATGACATTCCCAGACTTTCTTTTACTACAATACCCCTTCAATTAAAACCGTAATAAACTGTACCAAAGCTGGTCCTTACTTTCTAAAGATTGGGGAAGAATGGTCAGCGCAGGCTTGTAAGACAGACATCATGGAAATAGAATCAATAGAATCGATAAACGGAAAAGACTACAAACAGTTAAAGAAGACTGACAAAAGCAAAGAAAAATGCTGAGGAAATTTTCAAGGACGAGTGAAATCAGAGCAAGCCAAATGGTTTCAGAGTTTAAATTAAGCATGAAAATAAGAAATGAAATCACTCTTACACCTGTGATGATGATGGAGAGGTAGGAGATGAGTGAGGATGACAAAGCCATTTCCAATGGAGAACCAACAACGACGATCCTCGAGAATGACCATGAGCCCAAGCAGTGAAATCCCCCAAGGCAATTCACAACTTTCTTGTGCACTCAAAAAAATCTCCAAGAAAGCAATCATTCGATGAGCTGATTCGTTAGACATGAGCGAGAGAGAGAGAGAGATATAGAGAAAGATGAGAAATGAAGGAGAAACAGCCAATATTACAACCAATGTCCACCCAGCAAATATAGCGCATGAATGGAAACAAATAGCAAAGAAGTATCAATTTATTCAGAGAAACCATTGTCAATAGTGAATGTCTTGCTAGAAGTAAAGAAATGATGACAAGTGCGCATTCATGTGAGAAACCAAGCGCGAGAGCAAGCCATCTAACCAAGTGTTTTAACAAGATCTCGCCCCTCACATTCGACTCTTTAAACACTATTCTCTCACTTTGTGGTCAGACAACTCGCCCCGTCTTCACAATGAAAAGCGGACTGCCCGATACAAATATAAACATGAGAATCAAGAATTTAGTCAGAGTAAAAAAGTAGCAATGAAAGGCGAACAGTTCGCCTCTAAAAGAGGATCAATGGATTTTAATAGCATGATCAACATGGATAGAATATTTAAAATAAATATTAATGAAAGTATACAACAAAAGATTATACTATAGGGAAGGAAATGAAGCTTGGTTATGAGTGAGGGAAATAGGCGCGTTAGATTGGGAGCGCATAAAGGTGGGGACACTTAGTGGGGTTGAATGTACACGCGGGCGAGTCCAGGCTGCTGCTGCTGGCCATACTGAGATGAGTATTGCTGGGGAGGCTGAGAGTAGGACTGCTGGGACTGCTGCTGGTACCCATAGTGGGCGGGAGGTCCTGCCTGGTTAGCTGTGATCCCAGGGGTTCCCTGGTGGTTGGCATAGTAGCCCGAGGTGAGTCCAGCAGTCTGCGCATACCCCTGCCCCGGAGTGGCCTGCTGGCCTCCTCCCATCATCCCGCCCATTCCCCGTACCTCTGCGCCGCCAGCGCCGAGGCTTTGATCGCCACCGGAGCCATCCGCTCCCTGACGCATCTGAGCCATCGCGGCTACGCCCAGTCCAAGGCCAAGGCCCATGATGTTGTACTTCGCTAGAACCTTCAACAAGCCCACCTCTCTTTGTTCCGCTATCGTTCCTAACTTCAAACAAACCTGCATGGCTTGCATCACTTCGGCCACACTAGCCTCGTTGAACCCGGACGTCCGCAGAGTCATTTGCAAGCTGTCCAGGAAGCTCAGCAGCTAAAAATCACCCCATAATTCTTAAAGAACTCGTCCTAAAGAAGAAAACTCTAAAGAATACAAATATGGGTGAATGAAAACATGAATAAAAGAATAAACGGGCCTCCTGATTTCCGGTTCCTTGGAGTGGGTTGTACTTGTAGTTCCCGTTCGAGTATCCGCCCAGACTATCTGCAGGAAAGTGAAATGACAACATGATGGCAAGCCCCGCATCAACTAAGCAGGAAAGCCAAAAGGACAGCAAACCTCGACTAGCGCCTCCCCACGCACTCGCTCCGTATGAGCGATTGAAGTCATAGCCAGCGTTGTTGCCAGCACCGAAAACCTTCAACGGGATTCAATGAGTGACATTATCATAAATAGTACGAGCCTGATGGAAGTTGTCGGTGTCCTTGTTGTCGACAGGCTTGTCGTGTTGGGGGTCGGCAGCAACCTTCTGCAGGACTTGCTGCACGGCACGCATCAGCGCATCGATTTCATCATGCGCAACGGTAATTATTCTCTCGAGCGAATTCTTCGCTTCATTGGTCCCGGCCTTTGGGAAAACTTGGATTTGACATCCTGTCGAATCACGGATTTCCTAAACCATTCATATTGGAAGCATTCCTGTAGAAAACCCAGATTCAAACCTTAATCGACGCTCCGGCCTTTCCGATGACCATGCCGGCAGAAGTGTTGGGCATGAGAAGCTTCATTTCCTTCACACGTGAAACTCCCTACAAGCATATTATTTGCTGTATATTTGACTAATTTTTGATCTCAAGTAAACGTTGAACCTTGTGATCGAATGCATCTCCTGGGCTGTTGGGGTCGACTTTCTCCCTGATCTTCTCGGATATGGCCTCCATGACAAGCATAACGTGACCAATCTTGCCTTTCACCATACAGATACGCTCGTTGGTACCTATAAAGACACAGTTAGAATTGAAAAATGACTTTGGTAGCATGAAATCTAGCAAAAGAAACAGTCCCGAACCGTGGTAGACTTCCTGGTTCTTGCTCATCTGAACGCGGCACTGGCTTTCGGTCTTCAGATTTCGCATCGTTTCACCTCCTTTCCCGATCAGAGCTCCCACAGCAATTGATGGGATGAGGACCTTGACTTGCACAGAGTCTGAAAGTGTTAATCAATACAGTCAACATTGATATCCCGCTTAACCTTAATAGGAAATGTATGTGCGCCAGGACCTTTTTAACTAACCTAAAACGGCACAACCCTGAACAAAAGACGCATCACACAACTACACCCCTACGTTCAAAGACAATGGGAAGAGGTGCCTTCACTATCGATATGCGACTTCTTCGCAGCAGGCCCACCGATTGAATCTTGTGGTCGCTTCTGTCCCGTTGCAGCCTATAAGTCAAGAACGACTGATATCGTCTTCATATTTTTCGTCTTCGTGATTTGATGACTGCGACAACGACTACCTGGATAGAAGCAAGCGGATTCGGCTCGTCGAGGCCGTCGTCCTTGAGTTCCGGCGAGAATTTTCCGTCAGTCATGATAGCGTAGAGTTTACTTGAACTGCAATTAACAAAAAAGTACAAAAACACAATTCAAATCACGAAGAATTATGACACAGCGCATCCGACCCAGGAACGTCTTGAACCTATGCCAACTTTATTGAACGGGTGGACGCATGTCTGGATACGGTAGAACACATGCACATCAACCGCGCGAATTCGAGCGGCATTTTCTCTATTGGTTGCGATCTGAAACCCAGAGCAATGGCACTCCTGCTGCCGTAATTTTCTACGGAAAGGACTTTCACGCGTTCGAATACTGCCCTTGCCTCAATGTATGTGGCACCAGTCAAACATTGCAGTTTAAATGATCCTTTTGTCCAGCCTGAAGCATTCACTAACTCATCGAGTGTTTATTCGAAAAGAATGTGATGAAGAAAAGGGTGACAGGTTATCTCAGGACTGAAGCACCCACGAGTAAAACGAGAGTTTTGTATGCGCGAGTGCTCTATCGTGAAGGTTAGATATGAACGGCGCATCCAAATACAATTGTGTGAGAGTGGATTGGTACTCTGTTATTCCAATGTAATTTCTTGAGATATGGGGTACTGGGAGCGTTTTCTCACGCGTAACATCAGATATTCTTCAGTTGCACTCGTATTTTCTGTGAGTCTACTCATTATGGCCAATTGAACATAAAACTATGCAAGAACAAATTAGGAAAAGAAAATTCTACAACTAAATCTAAAACATCTTAGCTAGATTGTTAAAATGGTGATAGAATATGAAAGAGATGCTGAGAGCGATGAGTTGGGATGCAGACATGTAGGATACGGATGTTCATGCACCCTACTCGCGTTATGCTGGATCCCCGATGGAAACAACTAGTGGGACGAGGGAATGAAGGAGGATGCAGTCTTCCTGGCCTTGGCAGCGGCCTCCTCGGCTACGCCTCCCATTATGGAATGAGCGAGTGTCTTGGTTTCCTCAATGGTCTGGATCCGACTGAGTCGACGGGCAGACCCTTCATTCACCACTCTTGGCTGCCCCGAACGGATGTTCTGGAGGGAGAGAGAACGGGAGAGCCGAGTCACCTACAAGTGCGATAAACCACTGCAGAAGTATTTCATCCTCTCTTTCATTCACTTGTAATTTATCACGGCTAAGAAAAAGGAAGATGGTTAGTACCGTGCGTTTCGTATCAGCCAACCGCTCGAGTGCCGCAGAAATAATCTCCGAGATTGATTCCGGACCGCAGAATTTCAGGTCAGTCGCCAGATATTTCTACAACTTATTTTTCTAACAGTACTCATGAATCCGTCTTTACGAAATAGTTAAGTTAATGGATCTCGCAAATCATCGGTCCATACAGAGATAATAAGGTTAAAAAAGATCAGCACCTTGAGATCAGCTTCGTAGTCGAGTATCTGCTTCACCGATTCAACAAGTTTACGGCATCGTTCCTCCGCTTCCTGGTAACAAGGCCATTTTAAGCACCCATTCATACCGCTTATATTGTTTTTCAACTATGTTCTTTCCTCTGCTGATAGCGACCATTATTAGATGAAGTAACACTTACCTCGAGAAAGGGGAAGAAGGACTGGATGAGTTCTTCATTGCTTCTCTCGGACGAGTCCTTGTCCTCCTCCGGTTTCAGCCGGAATCTCAGCTCGTCGATTTTCTTCTTCATCGATTCCACTTCGACCGCCAAGTCCGCTTGATTAGCCAACCTGTAAGAAGCCAACTTCACCCCCATTCTCAAATAGCTTCTCATGTATTTCTTAGCTGACTTGGCCTTGGAGATCAAAGGCGAAACTCGCTCAATCTCGAAGACTTCATTCGGTGGCATTCGCAGAACAATCACATCAATGATTCGTGTCTCAGTGCCGTCAGTGCCCTTACAATTCTTGGTCATCGCTAACTCCTTAAGAACTCAGAAACAAAGGCAACCTTGGTGTCGAGAATTCCAAGAAGTGATCTGAGTGCGAAGCCATCCACATCAGGGCGTCGTCCAATCAACGGCTGTAAAGGAACAAACAGAGTGAGATTAGGATACAGTGAATAAAAGGGCTGCCGGATTCCGGCCCTTTTTGAAGAAATTTTTTCTTGCATAAATTCGGTTACTTCATACAGAAAACGAGAGAAAAGGGAGAAGTTGGTTTTAAACTACCCCACATAGTTTCTGACCCCGTTTTTCACTTTCCCCATCCTTTTCTGGGAGACCATCAGGTAACCCTTTTATTCCGTGTTAGGATGGTTTCCAGCCTAGTACCCTCGCGGAGACTGACAAATTACAAAACCACACTCATCGTTCGTTAGTGTTCGCAAACCTTGTTGAGGTGGTTGGCAATGTCTCGTGCTCTGAGGAGAAGATTGGAGACGAGATCTCCTTTGACTGCTTTCGCTGCTTCGTGCAGACACTTCACCAGCTTCTCCTTCTCATCGAACTTAACATCTTCATTGTAAGCAAGAAAGAACAAGCAACGCCTTACCTCTCCCAAGATTCTGCTCCTGAAGGTAACCAACTCCAATATAAGGCGGAGGCGCGGGCGCTGAGTCACAATCCAGCAAAACCGATGAGCCCCTATTGTCTTCATTTCCTCTTCCGAAATGTTCTTGAATGAGGCCATCTGAAGGAATAAAGTCCTTCTTTAATACCCACCATAGTTTTCGAGTCTTCTCATGGCAATATTCCTGGCTTGTTTTCCGCTCTCTCTCTCTCTCTTTCTCTCTCTCTCTTTCTCTCTCTCTCTCTCCTCTCTTGCTAACCCCTCGTTCTCTGCGATATTCATGTCTCCCACATTCAATCCTTCATCAAATCCCAAAGGGTAACCTCGTTATCATTGGGAAGGAGGCTGAAAAGCGATTCGAGTTGATCCAGAGGGACATCCTTTGTTTCCCCTTTTTCCTTCTCCAGCTTGTCCAGAATCGCTGCCCAATTCTTCATCCTGCAAGGGTGCTCCATTGCATCTTGCTTACCTTCCAACAAAATAAAGAAACTTGTTAAGGCAGATTCCAATGTTCAAGGCGCGGGTATGGCTGAGATAGGAGAGTGCGGGGGACTCGTTGGATGACGCCTTGCGGGTGTCTCTGACTGGCCGAGATGGAGTCTGACTTTGACGACATTCGAAGGATCGCTCTAGCTGCAAGAATGGAAGCAAATAAAGGAGAGCAACTCAAGAAAATACGAACTTCCTCTAGCTCAGAGTCATCGAGGCTGCTTTCCTTCCGGTCCCATACACACGGAGAACCTTCAAAATGAAAGTAATGGGAAGAAGAAAGGCAAAATAGAATAAGCAAAAATTGATGAAAAACATTTGACAGCACCACGCGATTGGGAAATCGGCTCCAGAATAACGGAGACGGTCCTTTTGCCTTTCTTGTTAGGTGGCCCGGATGCCGAAGGGGACAAGAAGGAGAAGCCCTCAGGTGGAGGGGGAGGCGGAGCAGGAGGGGGAGGAGGCGGAGCAGGAGGGGGAGGAGGCGGAGCACGAGTGGGAGGAGGCGGAACAGGAGGGAGAGTAGCTGGAGGCCCAGAAGGCGTCAGCTGTGGTGGCACGGCTGCAGAGGATGAAGAGTGGTCACTGCTCATTGTTACAGTAAGTTGTCTGCCCAAATACCTGGAGAAGTTGATGTTCCATTCTTGCGTTCTTGTTCAACATTTCCATGCCGCTGCCCCTCTCTCTCTTCCTTCTCCATCCGAACTTTGTCCACAAGACATTTCTTAAAAGGAAACTCACAAAACATCGTGATTAGACTGCGCTCAAATAGATCGAAGTAGAAGACATGGTTGCCCACGGCCTCTGATTTCGGAACTGGACTGCCCCCCCCCTTGAATATCCGGCTAGTGTAGGCGTCCCAAAGAATTATACGCGTCCCAAGGTAAATAAAGGCGCCACATAGAAATTCTTGGCGTCCCAAATATTTATAGGCACCCCATTAAGAAGGAATCCGAAAAATGGCCGCGTCCCTTGTCGATACGACAAACACATGATATATATTCTCTCAAGTAAGCCGAATACCCATACATTGCCTCTTTGCATTCTTCGTCCTCTGTTGTATTTTCTTCCCTAAATCCTCATGCTACTCTCGCATTAATCGCCTATTATGAATATTAAATCCTAAAAAAGAGAGACTAATCGATCACTATATTTCCCGGCACCGACAGTCTCATTAAATATTACAGAAATCGACAATTGTCGCTTTCGCGATTCCGATATCTAGCTTAAATTAACCCGCGCATACATTTCCACACGTCTATTCATTTCGGGAAATAAAAATAATAATGTGGAAGATTATATCGATTAAAAAAAATACAGTGCCTCGAACCTTCTCAATTTCGTTACCGACAAAACACTTTTCATGTAGAAGACCTGCAGGCGGTTACGATTCAGTGAAGACTTTGTCTACTTTGACTATCATAAATGTTTTAGCACAGTTTTAATTTGCTCTCTTTTTAATTCATATCACAAATGTTTTAGCACAGTTTTAATTAACTCTCTTTTAATTCGTCTTTTTTTAAATGCGCTCTATGGTTAAATTCTTTGGGGCGCCGTTCTTGAGATGGGACGCCTAATTTTGCCACGGGAGGGTTATAATTCGGCGGGACGCGTTTAATTTCCTGGGACGCCTATAGTTCCTTGGGACGTCTACACAATAATAGAACCGGATATCCCGGTTCAAGCAGAAAATTAGGCATAATTTCAGAGACTTGGTAAAAATGCTTCCTCAAATAAGTAACTGCACCCTCTCATTCTCTCGTTCTTCCTTGATTTGATTCCTCGCCTGTCGCGATCGCGACTGAGAACGTGGACGACGCTTTGTAGGCGGAATTGGATTGGACTCAGGCAACTGAAGCAGCAGAAGAACATCTTCCATTCTTATCTCATCAGACAACAACTAACCCTCAGAGGATCGCACTCAGCAGTGTCAGGGTCGGAAGGAGGAGGACTGGCGGACGGGGAAGGGGGGCCGGAGGACGGAGAAGGAGGGCTGCAGGGCTTGCTCTCTTCTAGCTGCAGAGCCTGTCCACGGCGGTTACTTTCTATAACAAGACAATCGTCACTCCCCCTTACAAGCAAAGCCAACCAACCGGGCTGGCCACTGCAGGAGGGGGCAGGCAGCAGAGACTGAAGAATGGATGCAGGCGGCGCTTCCTTTGCAACCCACTCCAAGAAGTCCAACTTAAAATCGAAGCTATTAGTCACCCTCAATAGCGAAGAAAAAGAAAGATGTTTGAATACCAGAGAGAAGGCTGCACTCTTGTCCAGTGGCTGACGAAGAGTTGAGTACGCTGACCAGAACACTTCAACGGGATCTCGCTTTTCTTCCTTCTCTGCCACGTCACACTGGAGGCTCTCATTCCAACGATTCACCTAAAACATTAACAAATTACTTCCAAGCAGTTCATACTAAAGGTGCGAAATTATAAATTCCTGATGAATGTCCAGACAGGATCAGACCCTACTTCTTTGAGGAGACCGTCGGAAAGATGAGACTGGGCTCGAATCTCCTCCAAGCGAGTCAAGAGCCCGAGAGCTGCAAAAGCAGGTGAAGAATGCCATGAAAGACGATGAAGGGAGACTAACAAGTAAGGTCCCTTCTGATGAAAGTTCTTTTCATGAAACTTGGCTCATTGCCAACGAGTTCGTCATTGATGTATCGAAGAGATTCTCCCTTCTCATCATCGCTGGCACCCTTCTCCAGGCTCTTCAATAGATCCCCGTAACGCCGAGCCTAGAAATTAAGGGATTCAGATTCAGTACGTAACTCTTTTTAACTTTGTCTCCCTCTTGTGTTCTATATCTCTTTCCCCCTCTTGCCTTCGCAGTTTTTTCCAAGCCAAACAGAAAAAAGGGAAAAATATATCACAGTATAGCCTACATAGTCCAGAAACAAACATGATTCCAATCTATTTTCTTAAACCTTATTATTCAAGGTGTCAATGTTTAGAAATGAAGGAGGAGTGTGCCCTTTAACACTGTCATAAATTGTGATGAACGAGCTCCGCTCGCTTATCGCTACCGCTCCTGTCATTTCGGATTAATTCGACGCTGAGATGCACAAAAGATGGAGAGATAACGGTACCAAATTAAAAGTGATCACTAAGAAAATATCACGAAGAAAAGTGTCAACGGGGACTGAAATCACAGAAGCGAATGACAAAAAAGTGCAGAGGCCAAAAATAACGAGATAGGAAATACAGTGGAATTTCGAATGAGCAAAGGCCAATAATCTAACCGTGAAGAGCATGTGAATTAATTGAGTGTGACATGTAGGAAGAGGAGGCTAAACAAAACGATCAGACCTTTGCAGTCTCCGTGTCCTTTGGCGGTGTGCTGGAACTGCTGGGCCATACCTTCGACTTTACCAGACCAAATGAGCAGCGGAATGAGCCTGAGAGGAATTAGAAAGCAATTTTGCATTGAAACAAAGTGAAAAACCTTTTATCGGCTAGTTAAAACGTTTCTAACAAAAAACCGGAGGTCCCAAGTACTCTTTCACACTTTAAGCCTTCTCTGACGCCAAGAGGCAGGGTTCTTCTCACAACAACAGGCACCATCGAGGACTAATGGCGCCCAACATACTACATATATTTTTTCTCCTCCATTAGAGGAGAAGAATATGACGGGCAAACCTTCAGTTTTCTCCTTCGGTTGAGTGTTCGTAAGAGATGGCTCTTCGGAGTGGTCTGATTTCAACTTCGGCGAACTCTGAATTATACGACAAATATAGGGAACGAAAGGGACAGTAAAACCGCGTCACCGCTCGCTGTGATTAAAGGGCCGAGAAGGACATAAACGAGCGTAGCCAATTACTCACATCCTGTGTAACACAAACTGTTTCCCTATATTCTTGTTTCTCTTTCACACCGGAACATTTCACTGATAGAGATCCATCACATTATAGCAATGACGCTTCGTATTCTAAATACTGTTGAGTTTTCTTCTGCAAAAAAACAAAGGATCTTCAGTTAAAAAATTTTTAAACCATTACTGTGGAAATGTCCTTCACGAATCCTTTTTCCACTATATAAAATGTCTATACATGTACCGGCGCTATCCTAGTTGGGGAGAGCAAAATTTTTCTTTTGCCACTCCAACCCAAATTTCACCTGGCATAAAATTTCTACGATTTGGGTTCGAATGGAAAAACAAATATTTTGTTCCCCTCAACAGAATGAAATCGCGACGGACCTTCTTCTTGTGACCTTTCTTCTTCCCACCAGCCATCGCGCATAGGCTGCGGACGCACAGCCTCGAGCAACTGAAAAAAGTGCATCATAACAGGTGATATGAAACCATGAGAACAAGCGACCGCCTTGAAGGGAATTTGAACGAGATGAGAGCACAGCAAAACAGGGCTAGCGAAGGAGTTTGTAGACGAAAGGTGGTGAAAAGCGAGCTGTTAAGGTGATAGTCATGGGAAAAAGGCAGTAAAACGAACGAGCACTGCAGAGTTCTCCCCTCCGCCCGTTCTCGTAATCTCAATCATGAATGTTATCCCATCCATAGGAGAAGAGTGAGAGAAAAAACAGGCAAGCTGGAGGTGAACCGTTCTTTATCGCTGACCAGGTGCTTAGGGAGGGGGCAGCAGTAAACCTTAGACATAATATGTCAGAGCCCCATAGTAAACTGTTCATTACTACTCATTTCAAACCTCAATGGCGTTAAGACAAACGAACTATCTCATATTTGTGGAGCAAGGATAGTCTGGAAGATCTCTCTACAACACATTCCACGAGACCGCCTTAATCATTTCGCTAGTCACAAATCATTTGCGATTAGCTCAATCAGTAATGGACAAGAGCGAGATCAGGGCATGAAAAAGATGATGCGGTTTAAACTTGACTCTAGCAGTTACACCGGATATCAGCCAAGCGGATACTAAAGCGGCAAAAGAATTGATGCGTCAGCCAAGAAAATGTGAAAAGAATTTGCAGGCAGGAACATGGTAGTCGGCCTTGAATGGCTTCTTGAGAACAGCAAAAACTTTGAATTCGAGAAGGGAGAAACCCAATGACACATGAAAACTGCGATGTGCTGTATCGAGAAGCAAGACTGGAAGAGTGAGGAAAGACAAAATGGTGATGGCTCGAGACGTAGCCGGAAAGAAGAGGAACGGCGGCTGCTTTGATGCCAAGTATGGACACGCTTCATCCTCACTCTCCTCTCTTTCTCTGTCACTCTCTCTCCTCCTGAACAGCGCAAACTGACAATGAGATAAAGCAAAACGATCATCATTTGAAAGCGATGCCCTGACCAGGACAATGGCTTCGACTCTGTGTTAGCGATAAGAAAGGTTGCGAAAACATTCAAGTGATTCATTCTAATCAAACAAATGCTGCAACGACGCAATCAAAGTTGCTGATAACGCGAAAAGAAGAAATGGCGACTTCCCATCCTAAAATTTAAATTGACCGTTCGATACCGTATGTTCCACTAATATGTCACCAGCTCGTAGTGTAACACCAGCACCTAAATCAAATATGCGACCATTTCAGTTTGCCCTAAATCTCACCAATCATCTCTTTTAGTTTTTATACTAATTGGCCCCTAACTGTTGCTCGATTCATGTATTTAATTCCTCTGGCAATTGGTATTCCTAGCTCGCAAATTACTAACATCATAAAATCAGAGTAATGCATAAGTTTCGCTATCCCTTTAATTTGAAATGTACATGTCCTCATTTGTTTACATTTCGTTTCTTTCTGCCATTCACATTTTTTCGCCGGATATAACTCGAGCATAAGAGAGAGAAGGCAATGGTGTCCTTCTGAACATCCATATTTGTGAAACAGAAAGGTGATACTCGAGCGGTTCGCGTTTTGCGAGGGAGAAACGGAAAGAAATGTAAATGAAAAGACAGATGAGTAAGAGACATCCACACTCTCCTCTCGCAGCACCCACGAAGTGGTCACAGAGGACACGCGCCTTTCTATCGTTTGTCGGCTATCCACCTTTCATTCCCCATACATCTGGTTAATCTTGTTGCATTGGCAGGAGATGGACAAGGACGAAGTGCCGATTAAACTAGGCTACTCCAATAACATTTTCCCCTACATCATCATGAATGATTTCACCGGAAGACTTCGGGGAATCTACGTGCAGATGTGGATGTTCCTTGCCATTAAATTTCGAAAACGAATCGAATTTTATAGAAGGCGAGACAATTGTAAGTGGGCTAAAATGAAGTGTGACAAAGAAAACGAGAGAAGGAGAGAGAGAGAGAGAGAGAGAGAGAGAGAGTGAGAGAGAGGCAAAAGAGAGAGAGAGAGGGTGAGATAAAGAGAGAGAGGAAATGAGCAATTGATTGTTGAGCGTCAACGACACCATCTTCAAATACGAGTAGATATTTCGCGGGTATTCTCGGGGGTGTTCAAAATGGATCGCTGGATGCTACGATGGAAGTGTCCAACTACCAATCAGAAGTCATCAAGTATTTCCATGTTTCTACCCCAGCCGACTACGTCAAAGTTGGTCTTTTCGTCTTGTCGTCTCCCAAAGGCATCTTTCTCCTGTTACAGAACAATTTCTACGTGAAAGACAACGCTTTCAATCTCGCCGCCCTCAATACTTATCTCGTTTTTTCCCCCTACATGATTATGATGTTCTTCGCATCAGCAATTGTTGTCGGCATTGTTGAGCGGTTAGAGTTCTCTCCCGGCATTTCGATTAACATAACTATTGAATAATTATTCCAGATTTGTTTATGTAATCAGTGACCGCGCGAAGATGGAGAAGGAGGAGGCAATCCGGGAGAAGTTCGGGCAGCAACTGGTCATCGACACTGGTTCTCTCCCATTCACTTCTTCCTCTCTTAAAAGTAATCTCATCTTTAGCTCGAATTGTCTTTCCTGCTGTCATTTTCTACGACACTCTTCACAAGGTTAGAAGATGGAGAGAAAGAGAAAGAGAAAAAGAGAGAAGAATGAGAGAAGAATGAGAGAGAGAGAGAAAGAGAGCGAGAGAGAGAGAACGAGTGAGAGAGAGAGAGAGAGAGATGTCTAATTGCATCCTCCTTAGTCAGCAGCTGATCGCTGGTCTGCTCTGCGAATTCTCGTCCGCAGTGGCCGTATCCTCGAACGATTGCACCAAAGGAAAAAGGAGAAACGAATGCGCCACAAGTTGATCTTTCTTTCCCTCGAGGATCTTGCATTGCCCTTCCTTCAGGCTACGCTGCCTTCTCCGCTCGTTATTAGACCATCCTCCCTCTCTGGTTGATTCCTTTCTGAGCTTCGAAGCTAAGCGCCCTGCCCACTTTCTCTTTGTAATCTCAGCTTTCCTTGTCTCGGTCTGCTATCAATCTCTCTTTGCTGGCCTGGCTTCCACTCCTTCGGCAGTTTCTGGCATGTAAGCAAAGACTCATGGCTATCAGGAGCCATTTGGAGGAGATTAATGTATTTTATCTCGGAAGTATTTCAGCAATCTATACGAGATGATGCTGGAGATTCAGAAGAATGCGAAGACGTTGATAGTGCAGGATCTGAACTTCCTTCCTGATGCTCTGGTTCAGTTCGGATATCATCTCTCACAAATCCCTTTTGAATACATCGATTAAGTATCGCGAGTTGTATGGAGAAGGCGATTACTCCTCTCGATTATCGGTTGAATACGATTTCCAGCAGATTGCCTACAGAGTGGGTTGTCACTAGTCATAGACTTCGTAAGGGAGTACTGTTTAGGTGTGCGAAGATGGCCGCTTCATTGCTTACGTCACAAGCTTCCAGCTGACAACAAACAACCCGGCCGATCCCATACGCGTTCCATGCTCTCTTTCAGTGTATCAGTGCTTCTCATTCAATTACCCCATCTTTTGTCATATATATTTCCTCTTTGAACTTGTTTAGCATAAATTTATTACCAATAACGCTTTATTTTTCCCATCGCTCTCTCTCTCTTTCTCTCTCTTTCTCTCTCTCTCTCTCTTCCTCTCTCTCTCTCTCTCATTCTCTCTCTTTTCACCCATGGTTTCCTCCCTCGCTGTATGTTCAAGAATCGATGCTATTGATGGGACGTCTAATTTTGGCAACGATACAATCTTCGCCCGTCAGCAATTCGGAATAGACCATCCTGTGGCTTTCTTCGTTACCCGCAGGTTTTTTTTTACTCTGAAATCTTTTCGATTATACATCGAATTATTAGTTTTCGTTGAACTCCATCCGTTTTGGTTTGAAGGTGGGCTCAAACAATTAATAAAATGATCTTCTTAATGTCAGTGCTCGAGGAGCTCGGATTGCAAAAGAAATCGGCGACATTATTCTCAAGCTATTTGACGACGATAAGGTTTACTCCGAATTGTAATTATTTTAAAGCTGAGGCTTCTTTTAAACATTACCAATTGTCTTAACTTTAAAATACGTCTTCTATTTTTGATACGCGGCTTTTGGTGGCGGCGCTACACTTTAAGAGATAGAGAACAAGTCGTGAAACAACCGGAATTTGTATTTGAACCTTCAGGTCAATTTTAAATTTTGTATATTTACAATATGAATATTTAAAAATTAACTTTTAGGGATGAATGCACTGCAATTGGTCCTGTTTCTTCTTCTGCTCGCATACGGGACAGCTCTTCTCGTTTTAATTGTTGAAATTGCACATTTCAGGTTCTCTACCATTTTTGGGAGATGGGAGAGAAGTAACGAGGGAAAGGGGAAAGAGAAAAAAAACAGGACAGAAATGTCGAGAGTGAGAGAGAGGAAGAGCTGGTAGACAAAACTGAAACAGAGAGAGATAGAGAGAGAGAGAGAGAAAGAGAGAGAGAGAGAGAGAGAGAGAGAGAGAGAGAGAAGGAGAAGGAGAACGAGTAATGAATGTTGAGATACCACCGCTCGTGGCTGAAGGCACACGTAGCTCAAACTCTACAGAGGGCGTCGTTCCCACTGAGGCCTCCGCAGAAGAAGTGAGCTCTTCGCCTTCGCATGCTCATCTCTTCTTCTCATGAATCTTCTTTATTCTTGTTCACTTTGATACTGAAGGCCAATGAAGGAAATGCATAGAACGCCTCGCTAACCAGTTTCTTGGCACACTTGGAAGCGGTTGATTCTAAGGGAAGAGGTACATGAGAATGCCTCCAAGCAGGCAGTAACCATTTCTACAGTAACCACGAGCAGTCAGAGAAGTCTCTTCCATATGGCATTTCTACGCCGCACTCTACATAGTACATCTACAACTTAACAATTATCCGTGCTTAATATTTGTTCTCAGATTGAGAAGAATGCTGAGGTTAATTCAAAGGAAATGAGTTGTCATTTGTTCAGGTTCAGGCTAAAAGGAGGGAGTGAAAGAAAGACGAGGGAAAGGAAAGGGAATGAATTCGAAAGAATGAAAGAGTCTGTGTTCAAGAGTCTCCACTGCAGAGCGGAGGATCCAAGGCACCCGAAATATTTAAGAGATCTCACTCACAACAAGGAAACGACTGACTCATGTAATATCCACTAGACAATAAATAGTCCCGATAATCACGCCTCAGGCGGAAATACATTCGCTCGTTTCTAATAATGAAACCTGCTGAATTTGCCAGATGGAGATCGAATGAATTATGTGAAATCTGGGAGAAATGAAAGAAATTTTAGAGGAAGCAATCACGTAGAAAGAAGGAGAGGGGGAAAAGAGAAAAGAAAAGAGTAAAGAGCAAGAGAAAGCGAGAGACAAACAATTGAGGGATGGGATACAGAAGGCTAAATGCAAGAGGAACAAGAGCAGCTGGGGAGGAGAAGACTTCGCATTCCTCACGAGACGTCATCGAACACTTCTTCCGCAGCCAAGGCGGCAGCGAGTGAAGACGTATCGGGGCAGAGGAGACGACCGCTAAAGAATAAGAGAGAGACAGAGGGAAAGAGGGAGAAGCAGAGATAGTGAGAGCAAGGAAATATAAGTAAACACGGAATTATATTTGAAGTATTTAAAGGAAGACTAACCACTGCGATCCTCTGTGCGGTGTCGCCGAGGGAGACAGAGAGGCGGTGCTCTCGCTGACACTTCTGGTAGAGATTCGGTGGTGGGGATGAAGACGGTCTGGTGCACTTCCATGATTGCGGTCTCCCTCGGACCGACTGCTCTTGCACTTGTCAGTGTCAGTGGGCGACTCGACTGGTGGCTCTGGAGAGACGGACACGGCAGAAGAGGTGCGCATACGGGAGTGGCGGCTGTGCAGAATTCTCACCACTCATTCACTTCACTTCACATGCTGCTCATTTAGTTTAATTGTGAAGATAAAGCGTACCGATAACTGCTGAACATCTTGCGGAAAGAGCTGTTGTAATGCGAGTTCCTCGGAGAGAACCACTCCGAGAAGCTTCCAGTCTGCTCCTTCTGCTGGCTGCTTTTGGCTGCTTCTCCCTCTCCTCCTCCACTGCTCCTTCTTCTACATTCAGCTACCGTATCCTCTCTACACGAATGGTGCACTGTCAATCCACAGTCCGCGCACTTGTACCCTTGCCGGAGGACTCCCCACAACTTAACAATCACAACTATAGTCATCAAATAGACAATCTTGCCAGTCCAAAACGAACAATCTTAGTGCAATGGCTGCAGGTGGTCGGGGCAATGAAGAGCTGCTCCTGGAAGTCGTGTTTGAATTCCCGCCGGAAATCAGATGACTTGTTCATCTGCATGAAATATTCCTTCATTTCAATCTTGCTGATCTGTCCGTCTCTGTAAGAATAGTCGTTATCGGTATCCCTTAATTATGTTACTATGTTATCCCCAATTTAACAGAGAAAAGAGAAAAAAGAGACGAACCTGTCGACATCGATTGTCCCGAATGGATCAATGAAAGGAAAGTTGCCAGCAATTTGGCGGAATTCGCTCTGGCTAATGTATGAGTCCTGTTGAATAGCAGGCAGTAGAAACATATTCGTGATTCAGTGAAAAGAATAGACCACAGACAGAGAGAGAGAGAGAGAGAGAGAGAGAGAGAGATAGAAAGAACAACAGAGTGAAAGAGAACGAGAGAGAGGGGAGAGTGAAAGAAAGAAAGAGAGCGCGAAAGCAGGAGAGAGACAAGGGCTGAGCAAGAACCTTGTCATGGTCGTAGTGTTTGAAGACTGCATCGACCATGGCAGTGATGTGCTTCTCCACAACATCTGGATCCGGCACTGCAGAGACTCCGGACGCCCAATCAGCAAAAACAATCGACTTCGACGACGGCTCGAACTGACAACAACAATCAACTCCATTGAAAACACAGCAATATGTACATATGTAGTATGTATGTACATAAAAGATTATATCAATTAAAAGATTTTTAATTTTTCTTCAGTTTTCGGATAAGCTATACTCGGGATTTAGAATATTCCACTGCTTGGAATTCTTGACGATGGGTGGCTTATCCGAAAATTGAAGAAGAAAGCCAAATCTTATAATTTGACACAGTCTTATATAAACATATATCTGTTCTTTAGTGTGAACAATGCAGCACGAAATAAATGAATTAATGAAATGAATGTGCAGACGCATCTATGTATATGTACATACATATGCACATATAAATTCAAGATAATGGAAGTCTAGCCATTTCTGAAAGGATATGATAATTCCTGACCGTAAGCAGAGTTCTCGGTTCCCTCTTCAGTGATAATTGATAGATATCGTCGTCGTTGTATTGGATATCGAGAGAGACCTAAAAATTTATTCAAGCAATACAAATGAATAAATGTTGAAAAAAAGAACATAAATATGGCAAAGTTGACCTTTAACGTATTTATGAGGTCGACGTTCGGCTCGGCGAAGCAGTGGGGAATACTGTTGAACAGTGGAAAGAAGGAGAGAATATTAGACAGCTGAAATGAGGATTCATTCTAAAGATGGGGAAGGGAAACGAGAGGAAGAAGAACCTGGAAGAGCTTCCGGCGAGTGATTTGGCCACTCTTACTGAAGTCAAATCCCACTGAAGCAGCTATCAGATCTTTCAGATGGACGCCCCTGGAACGAGAGAGAAAAGTGAGAGAGAGGGAGTGAGAGAGAATGATATAAGTAGAAAGGGATAGAAAGGGGAGATAGAGGGGAGAGAGACTGGTAGAAAGAGTAAAAAGAAATGAGAGAGAGAGATAGAGAGAGAGAGAGATAGAGAGAGAGAGAGAGAGAGAGAGGATCAGATGAAGAAAGAGTGAGGAAGCTTAATGATGGAAGAAACGGACATGATTGGTAGTCGAAACCGACCCTCGCATTCTGCGAGAGCAGCGCGGTAAGCTGAGTAGTTGCCTTGCATGGAGAGGAGAGTTGTCAGGGCACTCAGTTCCTGAACACTTGCATACAACACATGTATACTAATCTCTATCCTTCTCCTATAAAGTCAAATGGAGGAATGGATGCTGAGAAGCTGAGAGGATTCTTTAGAGGCAAAAGAATAACCTTCTTGACTTGGACCGAGAGCAGAGCGTGGGTCTTTCCAAGCCTGGCGATATTGGAATGGGTGATGCCACCAATCACAGCCATGAGAGTGTTGAAGTTGCATTGGCGACGTAGATGCTGTGGAATCACAAGCTAATTCAAACAACCATTGCGTGCCTATTCAATGTGTAAAGTAAACTATGGAAGCCAATAGGCCTTTAAGGTCTAGGAAGAGGAAATACAAAGAAAACTTGTCAATTCAGTACCTTTCCAACGTTGACAAATTTGATGAGAATATCTGCCCTCTCTTTAGGTGTTGCCTTCCCGAGAACCATGCACTGCACCCAGTTGCTCATATTCTCAAGCAAACAAGTTATTATACATAGAAGACATGAGAAATGTAAAGGAGCCCCGAAAGAGATGTAAAACAGCAAGTAACATTGAAGAGAGAGATGGATCTTTCCAGGATTGGGGACATACGAAGTTTGCCCTCTTTCACGTACATCTTCAGCTCAATTATCTTCAAAAAGATTCTTTTATATCTTCAAATGGATATCTTCAAACTCTAATTTTAATAACAATAAACTAAATCTTTGTCTTACCGATATTTTAGAGAGGACTTTGAAATCAATATGAGAGAGTGATGTAGAGAGATCTTCAGGGCTCCACTGATCGAATGACAACGAAACCTGGAATGGAATGAAAGGATGAGCGATTGTGATACAAGAAGCATGATAGGCAAAGGAAAGGTAAAGGGTTGAAGTATGATGAAAGGAGCACTGGCATACCTGTCTGGCAACTGGATGGCGGACAGAAAGAGCACGCAGCCAAGCGTACGATGGTCTGGAAGCATTTAGGAACGGTTTATGAAGAAATTACATAGCTTCTGTCAGAAAAGAATCACTGAAAGTTTCAAAAAACTAAACGACGAGAATAATATAAATAGATTTAAGCCGACAATTTTGAGAGGTCGAGTTGCTCAACAAGTTCGTTGTCTTGGCCATCCGCTTCTGCCATCAAGTGTAACTGTGACACCTGTAACAAAGAGTTTAGAGCACCAAAGAGAGAGAGAGAGAGAGAGAGAGAGAGAGACAGAGAGAGAGAGACAGAGAAAGAGAGAGACAGAGAGAGACAGAGAGACAGACAGAGCGATAGAAAGAGTGAGCGAGAGCTAGAAATAGAGAAAGACATAGACAGAGATAGATGGTAAGAGAAAGAAATAGAGTTCTTTAGATGCTGATGAACCTTGCTGGCAAGCGTAGGTTGAGCATCGAAATGGAAGGGCCAGCGGTCGATCCAGAACGCGAGGGTGGACAGTACTTGCCGACGCTCGCATCTGTCCCTTGACTTCTGAAAATCATGTGACCTTTTGATCGTTTGTGTCAAGAAAGTATTAACCACCCAAATTTTCTAATTTAACATCTCTTAACTCTTTCTCATTCTTTTCATTTTTTCACCCTAATACTTTCACAGAGTTCAGCAAGAAGAGGTGAGAATTGCACGAGTAATGTAATGAGATGCGGCCCTGGCATTGCCCTCTTCAGACTTCTTTTCCTTTCCGCCAATCACTTCAAAGTGCTATTTGCAAGCCCATTAATGAGTTTCACAATGGAAACCAATCACAGACGCACCAGTTGATCCTTTCAAATTACAATTACGTCTCTCTCTCTCGCTCTCTCTCTCTCTCTCTCGCTCGCTCTCTCGCTCGCTCTCTCTCTCGCTCTCTCTCTCTCTCTCTCGCTCTCTCTCTCTATCTCTCTGTCTTTCACCCCTTTCTCTCTCTCAGTCTCTCTCCCTTTCTCGCTCTCTCTCCATCTCTCTCTTTTCTCTCTCTTCGCGCGCTCTCTCTCTCTTCTCTCTCTCTTCGCTATCTCTCTCACTCTCTCTCTCTCTCTCTCTCTCTCTCTCACACACACACACACAAACACACACACGCAATGGCTAAACCTCTATGTATATTCACTCGCTCGCTTTCAGAAAACTCTCGAATAACTTTTACTCCTATTCATTAGGTTCTTTTCAACTAATTCACATAGATATGTATTCAGAATTTATATGTTTCCATCGTCCGCTCATTTCGCATTATTCATCTTCCTTTTTTTGCTCTCACAATCCCCACCGTCTTTATTTTCTTTCCGCCTTACTCAAATATCTGGAAACACAACGACAAATTGGGGGTGTGAAGAATGGGATGAGCTGCATATGAACCGAAGTCCTATGTATGTATGTCCATGTATGTATGTATCATTATTGTGTCTCCCATTGAAATCTCTCGCAGAATTAAATGAAAAGTTGCGAACTTCATAGATGGTGACGAAGGCATCGAGAAGTTGAGTGGAATCGCAGAGCCAAGGATGGACGAGAAGAAGAGCGGAGGGCAGTCTCTTTCTCTCCTCCCTCTGCAGACGAACACTCTCTCGCCCGTCCACTCCTTCCTCTTCTAGACCTACAATTCCATTCTGTTCCCTCCAGCCATTGAGTTGGGGAAGCTGAAGCTTTTGATTTGTTGTATCAGCTTATGAGGCACAGGGATGAGCGTATTTTAGATGAGAGAGGGAGAGAAAAAGTGAGCGTATAAGAGAGAAAGAGAGGCAAAAGGGGAGAGAGCGAGACGGAGAGAGAGAGAGAGAGAGAGAGAGAGAGCATGAAAAGGAACGCAGATATATCTAGTGAAATTGTTTATGATTAAAAGGCGGTGGTAATGAGAAAAGAAAATAAGCAATGAGAAAATTCAATATTAATCGCATTCCCTAAACGGAAAAAGTGAGATTCAGGATATCAAAAAGAAAAGTGCCATGTTTTGTGAGGTAAAAAAAAGATGATGTTTGACAGTTGGAGAGTTGGGAAAGAGACTGCGACAGGCAGGGTAACCCATCACTATCATGATGTTTGCAATCAGTTAGTGAATGAAATAAATATTTATGATCGAAAAATTATGAATGACTCGAATAAGAGCATTGTGAGAGGGAGACGAACAGGCTGGGTAGAGAATTAGTGTGGAAATAAACGGGAGGGGACATACATATTAGAGTTAAAGAATAGGAGAGTGAAAAAAGAGAGTAAGAGTGAGAACCGACAGAAATAGGAGAGGGAAAGATAGACTAACTGAGACAATCGACGCATTCTCTGGCTAGTTGGTCCAAGTTCATGGCGACATCGCCAGAAGATGTCGCGGCCGAGGCGTTGGCCACAGCCATCGCTTGTACTCTACCGTATCCTGCCACCGTAACTGTCTTCGTGGCGAGACATCTGACAGCGAAAAGGGCAGTCTGTGAAGTAAGAGGCATAATATCGTTTCAAAGCAAGCGCAGAACATGAAATTTATGCTGAGAAGGAGAAAGAGGAGTGAAAAAAGGCACAGAGGGCAGCCTTGTCTTCCGAACGTCTTTCATACAACGTCCATCTCAAACACATGCCTCTCTTAAGGAAGTGGGAGAGAGAGATGAGTGTTAGAGAGGGACAGAGAAGGAGAGAATGGAAAGAGAGAAAGAGACAGAGAGGGAGAGAGAGACAAAGAGGGAGAGAATGGAGAGAGAGAGAGAGAGAGAGAGAGAGAGATGGAATGTGGAAGTACGAGAGAAAGCTGGTGTGAGGCAGAAGGCATCTCCGTGAGAATCGATTGCAGAGAACGTCTCTGAGTGTCTCGGGGGCTCCGTCCAGGGCATCCTTGGAGAGAGAGGGTGACGATGTCATGCCACTACAGCCTCCCGCCACATCGATCCTCCCACTCCCTTTCTCTCTCTCCTCTCTCTCACATCCACACTCTCTCATCCCTCCCTTCTACGTGCTTCTCTTTTGCTCAGCGTGTGTTCGGATGTGTTGTGCTTCCCCCATTTTACCCATTTCCCCTTCTCCAGATAGATGAGACGACAGAGCGAAATGAACCTTTATGCTCTAGAAATGATTGCACTTTCACTCACTTGTAAGCATTTAGTACAGAAAGAAAGGTGAATCTCGAACCAGAAAACAATTCATAATCCGTTAGAGTAAAAAGAATTGTTGTTATAAATTCGCGGGAAATTCGGCACCAGGAAAGAGAATGAAAACGGTTACGCTCCAATTTCAACATTATTTCTGAGCATTATTTTCAAAGTTTACAAACAATCAGAGGGGCTGGATTATGGCGAAGAAGTTTGTTTATGGACGCTTCCTATAAATTTCTCCTTTCAAATATACACTCGCTGGCATCGTAATCTTTGGATTCACCTATGAAATACCTGCCTCTCTTCTAATGTCTTTAACGACATAGAGGATCTAGAGAATACAGTACAATGGACAAATAATGAAACGAGCAAAAGTAGAGTCAGTAACAGTAAAAACTTCCACAGAAAATACAATGGCAGACTTCACGGGACAACGTGTCCCTAATGATTAGAAAATGAGGAATTTTTCTTTAAAAGCTCTTTGTTCTTCTCTGATGACTCTCTGTGGCAAACCCTAGCTGAATTCCAAAGCGAGTTGGATATAGACAGATTAAAAAAGAATGCATAAAAAATAGAGTGAGAAAATAAGAAAAGAAATGAAGAAGAGGGTGAGCGAGTAAAAGGGAAGGAGAAGATCCTCAGCCAGTGAGCCAGTCTTTGAGACCCTGAGCCATTCGTCTGCTGGCGGAGACTGGCTGGTCAGTGCCACGAACAAAGTGAGAAGGAGCAAGATGACTCTCATCCTCCGCCTCCGCTTCCTCGTCCCTTCAATCATTAACGTACAGGTTCACACAAAGGAAACCATCGGCACACTCTCGAAATGTGGGTGCAGCTAACCAATAGTGCATTAAAATATACAGAAAGAGAGAAAGAGACAGAGAGAGAGAGAGAGAGAGAGAGAGAGAGAGAGACGAACAAGGCAATGAGTCGACTAGTGAGTTCGTCTTTCCTGGCCACGGCTGCTCTGAACTTCTCCATGAGCTGGTTGATGGTCTCCTTCTCTTCTATCGTCCTTGCAAAGCCTAAGAAAATGCACTAAACATCAGACACAAGTTTATAAGCGAAGCAACATAACTATGAAAATAGCTAAGAAAATGATGAGTGGAAAGAGGAATCTCACCGTCGTCTTCCCTGGTTCTCTCGTCGAGTTGTTCTTTGAGATGCGAAACTTCTTCTCCGTTCTCTCGAATGTTCTCAATTATCTGAGAAAGAGAATTTGCAACCCTGCGAGTTGTGAAGAAAAGGGGCGAAATAACAAAAGAGATTAAAATACTTACATTGAAATATTCCTGTCGTTGGACAAGGGAATTCCGCTCGTTCATAATCTCTAGTCTCTCGTTGACAAGTCGTTCTTCATCTTCGCCTCCTGCCTCTGCAATGTCTCTTCTTCTTCCTATCTATCTGCCCTCCTATTTCTCAATTCAAGCGTGCGCTCTCTCTCTCTCTCTCTCTCTCTCTAGCTCTGCTTCTCTCTCCTCCCAGCCCACGCTCTCTCGGTCTATCTCTCTCTCACTCTCCTCCCCCCACCCTTATCCCTCCCTCCACTGACCAACACTGCGAATAGCCGCATCCACACGAGAGAGTTCTGCCTCGAGTCTCTCCAGTTCTTCGCTGATGCTCTCTTGCTCACGAGCCAACTTCTTCGCATCATCGACGTATTGCTCCCAGTGCGCAGTGATCTTTCGAGTGGGAGTTGAATCTTTAAGAGAAGAGATGTCATTGACAATGCTGGAAGAGTGGAGAATAACGAACGAGGCTGCTGGGCGAATCTGCTGGGGGAAGAGGTGGAAGCAGCTGGGAAGTGAGTTCCTCCTTCTACTCCCGACGTCTCAAGAACAAATTACTCCATTCTTATAGCCTCTCATGAAAAGTCACATCGAAATTTTATTTTCATGTACGAATAAATAAATAAATGAGTTTAAATCAGTAGGCACTATGAACAAGAACATCGAGTTGGCGGAAACGAAGAGCAACAAAACTCACACGTACATCTAACTAAAAACGAATATTATTAGTAAGTGTTATACGCATAAATGTTTGTTATATAAGGCAAAGGAAAGTGTGCTAAAGCAATATGACAGAACTAAGGAAAGTAGGCCGGAGAGAGAATAGAAGCTTACCGCGTACTGAGCAGCCAGAGCAGTGATGCTCTCCCTCAACTCGCCTGCTCTCATACTCCCGAAACGACGGAAGGAAGCCGCGGATGGAAGACCAAGCTGCACAACACACCAGTCACTTTACATTTACACAACAGACACCACTTTACGACGCACTGAGTTGCCGTAGAATTCACACTCATTTCAAAGGAATTACAGGATGTCATGCACTGTTTAAATATTGCCAAGGACCCTCCCGAAAAGTAGGCATGGAAAAGTTGGAGCTCTCCCGAAAGTTATATAAAAACACTCAAAACCACCCGATTTTATGTTTTACTGCGAAAGAGGCTGTACCCTTCCGACATTTTTTGAAGCTGAAATGTATTTAAACACTAAAGTCATGACATATCTACGGTATAATCGTCACACCTTAAAAAGCTACCGCAGTTCTGTTTTTTTTTTCTTTAGATAAAAAATTAAGCATTAGGAACAGGCTAAACGAAATCACTCGACTGAACGGAAGACATCTGAAGAAAGAAACAAAGAAAACCTTGGTTGAAGCAGCAATTCCGATTGCGGGAACTCGTGGGCTGTCTTGCTCGTCTGAAATAAAGAAAATAACCCGTATTTAATTCAATATTTAGTTCATAAAGCAGTAAAAGAAATAAATTACAAACATATCGTTAGAAAGGTAGTAATTTCACATGGAAAGAAATTGGACGGACAGCGACAAGACAAGGAAAGAAAATAGAGAGCAGCTGACAACGAACACATTTTCCGCTGCAGAATAGGAGAGGGGTCACGTTTACGGAAGCTGTAGAAGGAGACGGCCGGCTGCACTGTTCCTACACGACAAAAACTCACTTCAATACAAGGGATGGACAGGCTCCGCCTACCGAGGGTGCGGAGATCACAACTTGAAGTGTTCAGGGAAGAGCGGCTGCCGGTCACGGAAGGAGATCCTCGCTGGCTTAATCCGCCTCCTCCTGATTCTCTTCCAATCACATCACGAACATTTCACAACAACAGCAATCCATGCTATGAGAGTACTACTCAGGCAAGTAGAATTACACAAGGAAGTGGACATCTGATGACATGAGGTAGGAGAACCAATTATAGAGGGACGAGAAAGAGAGAAGGGCAGATAGAGAGAGAGAGAGAGAGAGAGAGAGAGAGAGAGGGAGAAGAAAGAGAGAGGGAGAGAGGGAGAAGAAAGAGAGATTGAGATGACTCCATACCAGAAGTGGTAGCGGCTGCAGCATCGTTGAGCAGAAAACGAGCTTCCAGTCGCCGGCTCTCTGGAGGGGGAGTAGAAGTCTGCAAAATGAAGGAAGGGTAAAAGCAGCAGCAGCGATCTTCCATCGAATTTAAAATTACAACATCGAAAAGTTAAAAAAAGAAATAAACCGCTTGGATGGCAGCGATTGGGTTGTCAAGAAGCTGGCGAGCTTTCTTCCGCAATTCTTCTCGTTTTGTGGGACTGGCGCGGCCCTCAAGCAAAATTCTTTAGAAAAAGACATGATATCAGAAAAAGGCTTAAAAAGCGGAAAATACCTCGTTGTAACAGAAATGAAAAGCCAAAAATAATAATTAAGCTGACTGCAGGCAGAACTGGCGTGTGGAATCGGAGTGAACTTCCATCCTCCTTCTCCTTCTCCATCCTACAGAAGATAATGATTATATAGGATGGAGAACTTTCTTCTGATGTATCAAAGTATAGAGTCAAAAAGCTAATAAATTGATAGCAACAAAACCTTCTGGCAGTCCCGTCCGACTCGTCACTCCCCTCTGCCTCATTATCTGAAGTGGAAGCTTCTTCCACTTGATCTGGCTTCTCCTTCACTCCATTCTCCTGCCTCTCTCTTCCCTTGGTCGGTCGCTCCAAAGTGCGCGCCTTCTCTGCATCTTCTTCAGTCACTCCCTTATAGGACGAGGGGGTGTAGAATTGAGTGGCTTCTTGCAGCTGAGCAAGGTCTGCTATCAGCTGAAAGCGGAAGATAAAGAGCTTTCCTTAGGTAAATGGATGTCCAACCCCTTTCTCCGAGTCAGACACAAAGTACATCCGTGAAATACGGTGATCTGAACCCGCAGTTGGCGTCGGTTGCTGCAAGAATCCGAATAAAAGCTGAATAATAAAAGGACTAATGCGAAAATACAAACAGGCGCAGCTATTAACTAAAAAGAATGAGAAGAAGGACCAGCCTCGATGTTCCCTTCGAGGAGCCTGCGCATCTTCTCGAGGAGAAGACGAATCTGTTTGGCATCCGGAGTGAGGATATCACTCGCCTCGGGAAGGTCGGAGATACCAAGACGAGCTGCGCCGTGCAAGGCCTGCGAGAGAAGAGAGAAGGAGAGGGAAGGGAGAGAAGAGAGAAGGAGAGGGAAGGAAGAGAGGAGAGGAGAGGGAAAGGAGAGAAGAGAGAAGGAGAGGGAAGGAAGAGAAGAGAGAAGGAGAGGGAAGGGAGAGAAGAGAGAAGGAGAGGGAAGGAAGAGAGGAGAGAAGGAGAGGGAAGGGAGAGAAGAGAGAAGGAGAGGGAAGGGAGAGAAGAGAGAAGGAGAGGGAATGGAGAGAAGAGAGAAGGAGAGGGAAGGGAGAGAAGAGAGAAGGAGAGGGAAGGGAGAGAAGAGAGAAGGAGAAGGAAGGGAGAGAAGAGAGAAGGAGAGGGAAGGGAGAGAAGAGAGAAGGAGAGGGAAGGAAGAGAGGAGAGAAGGAGAGGGAAAGGAGAGAAGAGAGAAGGAGAGGGAAGGAAGAGAAGAGAGAAGGAGAGGGAAGGGAGAGAAGAGAGAAGGAGAGGGAAGGAAGAGAGGAGAGAAGAAGAGGGAAGGGAGAGAAGAGAGAAGGAGTGGGAAGGAAGAGAAGAGAGAAGGAGAGGGAAGGGAGAGAAGAGAGAAGGAGAGGGAAGGGAGAGAAGAGAGAAGGAGAGGGAAGGGAGAGAAGAGAGAAGGAGAGGGAAGGGAGAGAAGAGAGAAGGAGAGGGAAGGAAGAGAGGAGAGAAGGAGAGGGAAAGGAGAGAAGAGAGAAGGAGAGGGAAGGAAGAGAAGAGAGAAGGAGAGGGAAGGGAGAGAAGAGAGAAGGAGAGGGAAGGAAGAGAGGAGAGAAGAAGAGGGAAGGGAGAGAAGAGAGAAGGAGTGGGAAGGAAGAGAGGAGAGAAGGAGAGGGAGGGATGGACATACGGAGACATACCTTCTCAATGTTTCTTCTCCTCCCACTCACGGATTCGGAATGATCAAGTGACGACAAGTCTCCGATGATATCAGGACGGTAGGCGTGGATCAATGCACAGAGAACGATTCCATTACGGAAGGACTTCGCGATGTCCACGCGGCCTCTACGAATAGAACTTACTTTTCTCCGAATTCTTCCGTTAGAAACAAAGGAAAAAGAAAGAAGAAACTTGATGTCGATGATTTTAGCGGAAGGGAAGAGAGCGACGACTCTTCGACACCATTCAAGCAATTCTTCTCCTTCTCTCTTCTCTGGAGGATCGGCTGAAGACTCGCGAAGACGACCAGGAAAAGAACGAGGAGGGGCAGCCACTGGAACCGGCCGGGAATTCGCATCCACCTGAAAGGACTATTCTGCAACTTCATCTAATATCAAGATCATTCAAAGACCTCAAAGAATGCGGCAGTTGGCAGTTTGTTCAGTTGGCTCAACACGGGGTCGGCAGCAGAAGTCTGTTTCTGCTGATCAGAGGAGACTCGCCAAGGAGGGCGGATGGAGGGAGAAGCTTCGCCTGCTAAGTCATCCTCACCAATCCCATAAGCCTTCAATATCACCAAGCACTGACAAAGGGAAGGGTCCTTCGTAGCCCCGTTGCTGCTCCCCTCCAGGTCGCCTGTCCTCCTTTTCTCCCAATCCTCAAACGTTCTCGTTGTTGTTGAGTCCTCAGCGAATTCCTTCTGGATGTCATCCGAAATACGAGCAATCTGCTTCTCTGCCTCAGCTGGAAGGAATCACTAGATGTAGAGAGAACATGCCGCCGGGATAATGCACTTTAACGTCATTTCTGATAACTTCAGATTGTATATAACGAAAGACAAAACAATAAAGCTTCATAATAGGATTTTTAAACCGTTCTTTTTTATTCCAATGTTTAATCTTTTATGTGCTGACGGAATGCACAGGGATCTTCCACTTCTTTAGCAAATCTCTAATCTCGCTCATTCTCAATCAAAGTACGGGTTCTTTCCTTTTCGTCCCATCTTCTTGGCATCCTCGTCATATGAAACTTTGGCTAATTTCAACCACTTCCCCTCATTTCTGCACAAACAAAGCACAAGCAAAGGCGCAAAAAATGCAAAAGAAGCTAGGAGAACGGAGAACGGAGAGCGAGCGAGCGAACAATAGAGAGGAGAGAGAGGGAGAGAGAAAGAGGGAGAGAGAGAGAAAGAGAGATAAAGAGGGCGAGAGATAGGGAGCAAAGAAAAGAATATCCACAGAAGATGAAGGAACTGGTGATTGATGCCCGCTGATGAGGGGAATCGATCAGAGCGGGAAAGAGCGTGAAAAGTGAAGGAGACAGAGAAAAAAAGAGTAAAAACATGGATATACGAATTGCCACCTGCAGATATTAAGTCCTAAGACCCATCGAAGAAGAAAACGTTCAGCTGATATTTGGAAAGGATTGAACTAACGATCGTGCGGGATGGTGGGTGCAGAGCAGTCTACCTCGACAACACTCTGCTCACGAGAGGGACGGGCAGAGATTGAAGAAGCCACGGAAAGGTCATCTCGACTGCAAACAACACTCAACTCACAAACACACGATGAAAAAATTACTACTCAGCAAAATCAATTATCTTTACTGACAATCCTTCAGTGATGAAAGTTGAAGCCAGAGTCAGCACCACTTGGCAATGTAAAACCTACAGGCATAGAATTAATAATAATAATAATAATAATAATAATAATAATAATAATAATAATAAGAATAAGAATAATAATAGAAAATAAAGAGATAAAAGAAGGTTTCAAAGTGAAGAGTAGAACCTGTGGAGTAAGAGGACGCAGCTTGAGTCGGAGTTGACTTCGCTGTTCTGCTTGGTCATGAATGAAGAGTCGCATATTGATGGGAACAGCAGCAAGTGGTCGATGCCTTCCCTTCCCTGTCACTTCCTCCACAATCACCGTCCATTCCTCAAAGAGAGCAGGATATCATCCAGAACAGAGAGATCAACAGAACCTTATCTTCGTAAGCGTCGTCGTTAGCTCCCTTATACAGAGTGGTACGGATATCCACGGCATCCGATGTCAATTCAGGCCAAACAATTATTGACTGTTCGGGCTTTGAAAATGAGGGCTCCCACGATCGTTCTTGGCATTCTACTCGTCGTCTTCTGTCAAGAGATTTACTTGACAGAATTAACTATTCAAGGAAAAGGCAGAGTAAGGAAAAAATGATACCAATACGGAAACCTGTGCTGAAAGGCGACACAGACGGATTTGGGATGCTTAGCAGCATCAGCAATGACAATGTGAAGTTCCTGGAGGGATGCCGTGAAGATGAACTTTGCAGCCTTCTTGGTAGAACGACGGATTCGCCTTATCAGGCCCGACATCACATCCGCTGAGGGTCCCCTTAGAATGTCAACTCCCGGTCAAAAACAATCAATCGTCAAAAAACTATAGCATTGCATGCCGAGCAATACAAAAAATGAAGCAATTCCAACTACAACACAAATGATAGCAAAACACTGCTCCCACTGCCGTTTCCATTAATCATGAACCCGCTCCCGTAATTCCGGTGCGTTGAGTAGGAACTCACCGTATGCGAGTGAATTTAAATTAATTTCACCAACTACCGCAAATCTCTACAAAACACTAAATAATCGTAGTAAGACATTTGAATTCAGTATGGGAAATTTCTTTCACGTTTTGCTTTTAATCGCAGGTTGCTGTTTCAAGTATTCTACCATATAGTGTAATTTGAGGATGATGCGACTTCTTGCTACACTACTTCTCCTGACCTGTGCCAGCAATCTTCGCGGCAAATCGGCAAAGTTTCGAATCGAGAAAATGAACTACATCTATGAGAAGGCTTTACAGCATGTTCATGATCAGAAAAAATTCAACAAACTTGAGGTGCTTCGCCAGCGTTTGTTATTGAATAACTATTTCATCTATTAAGGTCCAATAGGGTATTTTTGCATTAAGTTTTCATTTCTGCGATTAAATTTTTTTAAGAAATGTGAATTATCAGAGTGAATTGTCCGGATTCGATCGAATCTACATGGATAAGAAGGAGAGGGCGGCTTCAGGAAAGGAGAAGAAGGAGGACATTGCAATTGTGAACAGGAAGCTACGCAACCTCCTTGAAGAACACGGCCTTGAACGCGTCCTCGATGTCTTCGAAAAGGTCTGCTCTTACGATTGTTTATTCTCCTCTGTCGTGTGCATCGTTCCCTAAGGGTTTACGCACTTCTGGCCCGTTCAGCTTCTTTCACAACCCCAGCTTGTGGGCACTGTACCATTGCAAGAAATAAAAATATTTAATTTCAATTGATTCTGGTGTTGTTTCTTTTTTCACAATAGATCTTCCAGATCAAGAAGGTTGCCTATAGTAGGAGAAAGAAGAACAAGGTAATTAAAGATTATGTTCGTTCTCACTTTTTTCTAAGTTCACTGCCTGATCTTGGATTTTCTATTACGAGTCGTTGCCGTGACTTCAGGTTGTGAATAGAACAGTCTTCCATTGTGTACCATCGTTGCCCTTTCAGTGCACTTTGAAGTGATTGTGGTGTGACGCGTGTGAGAAGTGAATGCCTCACTGTTCTGATGAGTGTCGTGCAGTATGTGATAAGATTGTGCCTTGTAGTCCCCTTTCCTCTCGACCCTTTCTTTGTTTGGTGAAGGGTTGTCTCTTCTTTCTCGATAACATTCTTTCTCTGCGAACAGCCAGAGCTGTCACTTTGTACATTCCTTTATCTAACAGAAATGTATTCTTAGAAGAAGGCAGCGAAAGAGATCTCAGAAGGCGCGTCGAAGAATTTCTCCGCTGTTTCTTTCGGAGATCCGAAGTTGCAGAAGCTGTGGGCCGCCGCTCAGACTTCCAAGTTTGCGCGTTATGAACTTGAAGGTTCATTTTTAGTTTCTAAGAATGCAATGGGCAACAGATGGAGAAGAATATTTTCTCAAGACACGTTCTGCATGAATCGACTCCATTTTCAGAGCTCTATTCCGAGTTGCTGGAACTGGAGAAGAAGCACGAGACTCTGCAAGAGGCACTCGCTGATTTGAACCCCGCACACCACGAGAACAGCGTCCATGCGGAGCATAACAGCCATCTCGTGGCAGAGGAGAAGGTCAGCGAGGAGAGGGTTCTTCCCCTTTCTTATTTCTTTCTTCCAACAAACATAAATCTTCATTAGCTAATGAATCGTCTGTGCTCAAAACATTCTCTCTTCAGAATAAGAAAGCGAAGGAAGCGAACCGCGCAGTGAATTCTCACTACGATGAATTGCATCGAAAGGTGATGAACGAGGAGTTCAGCCCCTTCCAGAATGCCAAAGTGAAGAAGCTCTGGCAGACGGTTTGTTCCTTTCTTTCCCTCTTCCCTCTTTTTCCCCTCTTAAGAATGAGGGAATTTGCAGGCGCGCACTCATTCCAACTTCACTGATACGGATCTAGACACAATTCGAGAAGAACTCGTCCATTTTGATAAACAACTGAAGAAGCTTGAGTTGCATAAGGTTTCTTTCCTTCTGCTGTACGGCCCTCCAGTCACTTTAACATGAACAACTTGAGGATGAACTGGAGAAACTTCGAGAAAGTGGCGGGGCGAAGAAGGAAGGAAAGACAACTCTGGAACAGCTCGAGAATGGAGAATTGGAAGCGAAGCACGAACGACTCGACAGGAAACTCAAGAAACTAGAGAAGTATCTCATCACAAAGATTCGCCATTCGGAACTGTAGAAGAATCGTTCGGTTATCGGCATCGAAGAATTCACTGTACTGCGTCATACAATTACTTTTATTTACTTATTTATTTTTTCTTATATTTAAATCAAAAGTATCGTTCTAGTTAGATTATACAGGGCACTATGAACGTCCCTTACGCAACTTATATAAGTAGTTGTCTCTCTCTCTATCCTCTCTCTCGCTCTCTCTCTCTCCCTTGTATGATTATCTCTACCTTTGATTTGATAATCTCTTATCTTTGGTATTTCCTTGCGTGTTCTCACGTTGTCTGTGTCATCTGTCATTTCCTTGTGTTCTAAGTCGACCAGCCGGTCGTTATCTAATCGTTCTTCACTCGAATTTCTCGCCTCCGCAGACATCTGATTTCTTGAATCTGACATCTTTGCATTTTCGACACGAGTTCATGGTCTAACTCACATATCCTTTATGTTCTTCGTTCTCGGCTCCCCATAATATCGTGTCGCCACGCGTCATTCATAATGTGTGCCTTTTCCTTGGATTAAAGGGATACTTCCGACGTGGATCTGTTGAATCTTATTCCATTTCGTAATCCGATATTAAATTGTACGCATTTAAATTATATTTTGTAGTGATTATCAAAGAAAAGAAATATAGTTGTACTTGATATTTGCTTTGTCGTCTTGTTATTGTTTTAATACTAACCCGACGATGGGTTACTTGAAAGGAGTCCATTTTTATTTGCTTGTATGTTGCCTAATGTAATGAAACGTTCTAGATTGTGAAGGAGTGCATTTCAGGGATGCCCTCCTCTTCTGCCTCTAGGCAAGCTCTGAATGTGAGGAAGAGACCAGCCGATGCCCCGCTCAATCTCAACCATCGAATCCACGATATTGTCACTGAAGATGACAGTGCTCCCGTCGCAGTAGTACTCGGTGAGGGATCTTTGGCATACCGTGATCTTTACTTTTTCAGTTATCGAGAATTCAATTATTAAAGGAATTATCCGAGGAATAAAAAATCTTCTTTAATAAAAAAAAATGTTCCGATATGATCAAGTCTTGCCTAAAAGATCGATTAGAGGTGGTCCCGCTTTACGAAAGTCAGTATTTAGCGAGAAATTTGCATTTGTTTTATGGAATACGGTAGAAAACGTCTCTGTCGATGCACCCGGTGTATGCTCAGATCCAAGCAAGGAGTGCCAACGGGTGGGAAGAAGAGGCAGTCTCTGACCGTCTTGCCCACTTAGCACCCCATTCTCACCAAGAGATGAGAGATACAGACATTAGAGAAAAGCGAGACAATGAGAAAAGTCGAGAGAGGTTAGAGACACATACGTTTCAAATTTGAAATTTTGTAGCGGGCGCTCAAAAAAGGCTCATCCAGTTGGGAGTTTAGCACAGTTTGAAACGTAATTTTATTAGATACGGTGGCAATTAGAGATATTCACCATTCACCAGCATTCACCACTAGTAATATTCACCACGCTTATAGTTTTATTCACCAGAACAGCCTTTTTGTTCGACTTGTCCCATCGACGAATTCTTGCAATCGCTGAGGTGACGGGAGAAAGATGAGAAATCGCTCCAGTTTCTGAGTATAAAGAATGTAGTGCAAGAGACAATTCAACTGATAAATAGGATACCTCAGTCACTTCAGCAGAAGACGCGTCCAGTGCAGCAACGGCATCCTGCTGCAGCGTGGGAACTCCGCCGAGTGCATCAAATCCTGAACGAGTCATCAAACTAATACTGTAAGAAAATTAAATTGTATGACTGACGATCAGAGCGCCTTACAGCGCCGGTCACCACCGATGTGACTGTTCTCTTCGAATTGATAGCAGAGGCGGTGCCTCCTCTGCGACCTCGTGTTCCTGGCTTGGCGTAGTCCGAGTTGGTAGAAGTAGCGAGGTGGTATTCCAAATCATCCATACCATTCAAATGGTCCGTCAGCGCCATTTTGAAAATACCATCCTTATCTTCAGACAACACGACCGCCAGCCTGAACGAAAAATTACAAGAGATATAATAAAGCGTGATATCTGACATGTGTACGCAGACACGAGAAGATGTGATGTTACCACAGATTGAGCTGGCGCATTGAAGCAAATTGTTCGAGGAGACAATCACAACTTGCCTAGAGCAAACATCTTTGAACATTACTGGATGAAATGAAAACACATACGAATTAGATTTTTCCTCGTCTGCAACAAGAAAGTTCCCGGACTTCATCCGGACAACTTCTATTTTCTTAGCTAAAGCCACGAGTTCCTTCGATTCTCGTTGCGAACGACCTGTAGCAAAATTATTCGTAATATTCAGATTTATTTGTAATATTCAGATGTAAACACTCACGGCAGAAGAGGATGGGTGGCAAGTCCTCTTCATGCCCCGGATGCTTCCTTGAAGAGGAGATACCAAATATCTGATGTAGTCGCTTCTCTGAATCTCCTCTCCTCTGAAGCAGACAAATCCCTCGTCATCTTCAAAGAGAGTAGCAGCATCGAACGGGCCCGAACATTCAGCAGGAGCACGCTCATCATCAGAGTTACTTTCGCCCTCGGCCTCACTTCCATCCTCATCGTGCCTGACACTAAATGCTTGCGATTAAAAAGGCGAGTGAAATATCTGAGATAATTGCATAATTATCTACAAAAAGGGCTCGCGCCACTGACTGGTCATTATCTCCTGTCATTGTAGCATCCAAGTGGTCGTTTTCGAATGACAAATCAGACAGCATCGACGACGACCTGAATTTAAATCATATTAGCTAGCGTCTTGCATTTTCGTTACTTAAGTGACGCACATTCTTGTAGCTCGAGATGGACTAGAAAGAACATCTTCCGCCTCACGATGCTGAGAAGGCCTATGAAACTCGACTTCATCTTCCTCTTCAACTTCAACAGTGCTGCTCATCAAGGGGTCAAAGCTATGATCTTCCATTTTTCTGCTGAAAAAATGCAGTTAAATACTAAACAAGTATTACCATTAACAATAAATTGAATCAAAACATCAGGGTGAAAGCTAGAAAGCTAGAAACTGAGAGCTTGAAAGCCTGGGTGAATAAAACTATAAGCGTGGTGAATAAAACTATAAGCGTGGTGAATATTACTAGTGGTGAATGCTGGTGAATGTGGTGATTGGTGAATATCTCTAATTGCCAGATACGGTATTATTTCGTTGGATACTTCCTTTAATTCTGTTGGTTATCAGAGAAGAAAGCTCGTCTTTCCCACGCGGACCCTCGTTTTCATCTCTGTCTGGAATGTGCTTCTGGTGACAGCAACCACATCACTCATGAACTCACTCCGGTACCTCTCTGAGTATATTCCCTCTGCTAAGAAAACAAATTTATTAGAGTTTTCAAGTGTACATTAGTTGTTACGTACTTTTGTACATATTCTTGTGAATAACTGTTGCTGTTTCGAATGTTATTGTGTACCTCTTTCATTTATTTCACACGATAATTCTCCATTTCTGTTAGAAATGTATGATATTAGGGTTCTCCATGATTTCGCTTCTCCGTCAAGCAAAGCTATAAGCCCGGTTAACTAACTATGTTAATAAATGTAGTAACTGTGCTTTAATTCGCAAGAAAGATAATTTTAGCAGCGTTGCTGTCGCAAGTTTTATACCACTTCTTGATTGGAAGCAGATACTGAGAATGATTGGTGAATAGCCGCGTCAGAATGGCCCAGTGGGTTCTGCGTCTTCTTCCATTTGGCCACGTTTCCCCCGTTCTCAACACCAGACTGCCATTCCTGGTCAGGTACGACGGATTCCGTTGCCAATTAATGTTCCGGAGCGTTCTGGCGTTCGCTTCTTTGTCTCCCATCTGAAAGGATTCTCTCCAGAGCATCTTCTTCTTCTTCTTCTCCCTCTCCTGACTTGAGTGTTCTCCGTGCTCGTCTCCTCTACCAGAGCAAGAAGCGAGGAATTCTCGAGAATGATATCATTATTGGTAACTTCGCTGAAGAGAATCTTGGAGAGATGGACGAGAGCACCCTCAAGGACTACGACAAGGTCTTACTCAAGTGTTTTTTTTTATGTTCTATAAAAAAAGGTGTTGGTTTATAAAACTGCTAAGAAGTAAGATGGTGACGAGGAGGGAATTGGTGTTCAGTTAATCAACGGCTCTCATATGGAATGGGACCTCTTCTACTACGTCTCGGGTAAGAAGGAGGCCCCTCCAGAAGTGGCAGCCTCGCCCGCCTTTCAAATACTCAAAAAGTTTGTCGATTCTCGGAAAGGGCTCAATTGATCTTCCTTTTCTCTTATTTAACAGTAGATATTGTGTAGAATCGTATTTATATCGTAAGTCATATGAATAAATGTTTAGTATGACTTTGTCATCGGGTTAAATAGGAGCAACCGTAATTCAAAGCAAGCGACCACCGCGAAAGGGGGAATGGGGTATATGAGTGAGTGGTGGAGTTGACTATGCAGAAAGAGCAGTCTTGGCATCTCCCCGCGTGAGTTGTCTCTCGAGAAGAAGAATCATGATCTCGACAGTCTCCTCGAGACCGAAGTCATTCCTCCATCCCCAGTCACGGCGAGCGGTCGAGTCATCCAAAGACTGCGGCCAGGAGTCGGCTGAAGACACAACTCATGGCCATGGTTCCATCATTCAGTATTGACTGACCAATCTTCTGTCTCAGTGGACAGATCTGGTAGTCCATGACGAAGTCGGGGAGATGGCGGCGGATGGCCGTGGCGATCTCCTCGGGGGTGAAGGAGAAGCCCGTCACGTTGTATGTTCTCTGCGAGAGATTCGACGAATCGGCTGCCAACATCTAGAAAGGAGAGAGAGAGAGAGGAGACAGAGAGAGAGAATGAAATCTCTGTATGAGACTTATAAAGAGAAATGGTGTGTGTATGAGAGAGAGAGACTTACAAAGAGAACGGAAGCAGTGCAGTCCGTGTCATACATCATAGGTAGTCTGGTATCCGGCCGCAGATAGCAAGTGTGATGGCCAGTCTGCAGGGCATCGAAGAAGATTTGTATTGCGTAATCTGAAGAGAGAACAACTACCGTATCTCAATGTGCCGACGACAGTGTCAATCACGTTTTTTCTTCTCCTCATAGTCAGCGTATTTCGCAGAAGAGAAATGAGGTTCTAAAATCTAAAGATTTTAGAACCTCATTTCTCTTCTGCGAACTACGCTGACTATGAGGAGAAGAAAAAACGTGATTACTATTCACTAAGAAAGTGTTCAGTCATTCGGGAGTTGGCTAAATTCGTTCCCTTATTTGACCTACCCACGTGGCACGACGCGCACACCATTACGCAATGAGATGAACTCTTCCGTAACCATCTTATTATCTTCCAGTTACTTCCTAATGGTTGAGTAAGAAATTAGCGGGAGATGATAAAAGAAAATTTACCGGTTCTTCTCGCAACATTCGCATGGTTTAATGGTTTAATTCGATAATTGGAATCACCACTCATGAATGAATTTCAGTGATACATAGAAGAGAGCGAGAGAGAGCGAGAGAGAGCTTGATAAGTAAAGAGAGAGCAGAGAACTAGACAATGGCAAAGGAGCTGCCACCTTTTTGCCATATCTCGTGCAGAGAAGACAATGCGAAGACACAAGGCAGACAAACCAGTCGTTCCGCCGCCCGGCTTAGTTGCAGAGATTATTCCAGGAAAGCGAAGACAGCGGAAGTCAACTCCGAATCTTTCGTGGTAGTACTCGCCGAGGAGTTCGGCGTACACCTCAAAGAGATCCGTAATAACTGCATATCAGTATGATCTCTCTCTCCTTCTATCTTACCCTCTCTCCTTCTCTTTCTCCCTTTTCTTTCTTTCTTTGTCTCTATATCCACCTTGGAGACTCCGTAGATGGTCCTTGGTCTCTGTGCTGTTATGTCAGGTGTTCGTATGCGTGGAGTGCTTGGCCCGAATGCCCCGATGGTGGAGGGAATGAACAGCTTGACGTTGTGCTTCCTCAAGAGTGCCAATTCTTACACCTCCTCCATCTCAACAATGAGAATGTGCCTTTGGTTGTAGATACGACAAGTCGTTCATTCTCACTTACTCAGCTGATTCCTTTCATCTCTCTCATCCTCTCTCTCTCTCTCTCTCGTCCTCTCTCTCTCTCTCCCTCTCTCTTCCCCCCTCTCTCTTTCTCTTTCTCTCTTTCTCTCTCTCTCTCTCTCTTTTTATTCCCTTCCGACTCATTGTCCACTTCCTACCCTTATCACCACGTGGCTGCGCAGCGCGTCACACTAATCGGACAATGATTTGAAATGGCATGGGAAATGGAGAGAGAGCAGTGAATGAGAGAGAGCACAGATTTTCTTGTGTGATGCAGAACAGTGAATTCGCCAGCTGCATCATCATTTCACAACCATTTCGTAGACAGATTGAACGCCAGAGATTAATTCGGATAGAGAGGCTGTGATAAAGAGAGAGAAGAAGAGTGAGAGAGAGAGAGCGATAGCAAGGGCGACGGAAGAAGTGAATAAGAGAGAGAGAGAGAGAGATAGAGAGAGAGAGAGAGAGAGAGAGAATGGCGATGAGGATGGCAAGAATGTTAACAAGTGTTGAGGGCATGTCGCTGGAACTGTTGAGGCCGGATTTTCTTCGTGCACGCGTCTTGTCTTTGAAATGTATGAACTCTGGGGAGCAGAATGAGGAGGAGAGAAGATAAGAGAAAAGGAACTGATGTTCATGGGACTCTGTCTCAGTCCAGATCACACCATTTTCGACGTTCTTATTGCCTTTACACATCTTTTCACTTCTCTATCCTTTTCTCTCTCTCTCTCTCCCTCCCTCTCTCTCTCTCAGCCTCTCCGCTCTCTCTCTCTCTCTCTCTCTCTAAATCGCCCTTTCCCTACCTCAATCGCTTGCTCCTTCTCTACTTCTCAATCCCATCGGATGTTTCAATCGCAATGACCAAATTGCATCAGAAAGCCGAAGAATGAAGAATTAGAATGGAAGGAGATGAAAACCAAACCTGGCAATTTCGAGTACATTCTGGACTCCTTCGCAGTTGACTCGAATGGCAAGAGGGACATTCTGCTCTCCTACGGCAGAGAGAAGAGCGGAGAAGTGGATGAGAGTGTTCACTCCCTCCTCCACCACTACTTTCTCCAGCGAATTCACATCCAAGATGTCGGCGTAGCGGTAGTTATCTGAGCAGTTCACTATCCTTTCTCTATCTTTAATTTTTCAAGTTCTATGATAGCACATACATATGTATATTGTTGTGGGGAAATGGTAGAGGATGGCAATAACTGACAGACGTCAGAGGCGTTTCGTGGAACTTGCCGGACATCTGTCATGACGACTGAATCTTCCCCATACATGAATCTGATGAAAGGGAAGACGACTTCAAATATTCTCTTCTCCTTTATTACTCAAGTACATATACAGTACCTCTCACCGGCGAGAGGTAAATGCTATGCCGTCTAGAGCGGCTGCGATTAAATGGGCCAATTGGAATCTCTCCGCAGATAATTTTTTTAAATCCTGGATTTAAAAAAAATCTTGAATTTTGTTTTCGTGATATATGTACATGACAAACTTGGTACGCTGTCATACAGTGTTTGCTAGTGTTGGCCCATTTGACCGCGTCCGCTATAGCCGACATTGAATTTACACTCCCGTTGAGCGGTACTGCACTTAAGATACATATGTTCATAATTCAAAGATGCAGATTTGGCAAAGGGTTGCGAAGGGAAAGACATCAAAAAGATGGGGAGAGCGGTACGCAGAGAAAAATATGGAAGATGACAGTAAACCTAGCTAAGACCTTACCTGTACATAGTTGCTAGTCCCCTTCCGAGTTGTCCAAGTGAGCCAGTAATGAGAACTCTTGGTTTCTGCTCCGAGGAAGTCAGCGATGCGAGATGCCGGAACCGCGCCAAGTCATCTGCCTGCACGTAAACATCATCTCAATTCAACAAAACACATCTATCTTATTTTAGTAGTACTATTCCGGTGTTCGGAAAACATGAAAAACCTTTGTAAATATAGCCTAGTTGACTCTTCTCTTTTCATTTGCTATGAACCGGGAGAGCGAGGGAACGCTTCTGTTCTTGTCGAGGATGGAGAAGAGAAGAACGACGAAGAAGACAACGGCGGATTGTGTTGGACATTCTTGTTCCTGAAGACAGCAATGGCATCTCACTCAAACACTCGCAAAGACAGTTCTGGATGGCGGACGATGAAACTGAACAATTCCACTCTCCTACTCGTTCTCTCTCTCCTCTCTCTCTCTTTATCTCTCTGTCTTATTCCCCTCCTCTCTACCTTTTTCTCTCTCCTCTCTCTCTCCTCTCTCTCATTCTATCTCCAACATCCCCTTAATTCTTCCCGCGGCGAAATCACGGCCGAACTCATGACGAATAAGCACAATAAGGTGAACTAATACCGTGACCCGCCCCTGTCCATATTGCAGTTGCCTCGTATGGTGATAGATCAAGATTGGATACATTGTCAGGGGAAAGGGTGTGCAGGGAATAAGAGAGAGAGAGAGTTTAGTGAGGAGGCTCTTGATAATTGTGTAAGCTTGCAGACTTCCGCTTGAGTGAGAAAGATCCCCCTCTTCTCCACTTCTTCCCTTAGTTTCACCTTTATACCCATTGGACACAACACGAAACATGCAATACACGGTAAGAATTATTTGAGAGAATGACGTAGAGAGAGAGAGGGAGAGAGAGAGAGGACGACGGAGAGAGAGAGAAAGAGACGGAAAACGAGAGTGAGAGAGAGAAAGAGTTCTCTAATTCGCAATATTTGCTGACCACGTGGAGCGAGTTCAGACATTGTCTTGCATTTCGTCGCAATGCTAAGCGATGAAACTGTTGAACCAATCTATAAATTAACCAAAAAAGGAATATCCGTGCTGAATTAATAATATTTCAAAATTTAATGAAAAAATTCTTCATTAAATTCTCCCCTGAGAAATAATTATTAATTAGCGTGAAGATGGTCATCTTATCCCATCCGTGCTTATCTCATCCCTTTTAATTGTCAGTCTCCCATGGTACTGTTCATTTGTCGCCTTAGTCAAATCTTTTACCGTGTGTGAAATTTCATTCAATGTTGTACATATATATTCTTTCAAAGAATAAGGCACTTCGTCAGTTGCAACAGACCGATAATAATTGTTAAAAAGTAATCATAAATTATGATAGAAAAGCGTGAGGCCTTTTTAAACCTCAATATCATAAGGAGGCATACGAATAAAGAATTCGAAAATAGATGTGCTAATAAATAAAAAGCGAAGAGATTTCTGGTGCAACAAGATTCAGAATCGAGTAGTGGAAGAGGCATTCCGGGAAGTTCGGGCAGCCACGGCAGGAGAGGGCCGCCACCTCTGAGCAACAGTTGCACGAACTGGAAGAGCTTCTGCCTAAACCCATTCATCATTTATAAAACAGGAGTGAAAAACATATCTGCACATATTCTCATACGTTTATGTTTTGAAGCGGTTAAAGAAAATAAATACATAAATTCAATTGATATGGAAAGAATGAGAGACGAATAGAAAAAAACGAGAGGATAAAGGTGACCTGGAAGGCGATTCCTTTACCACAGGCCTCTCCATCCACAGCCACGTTTCCCAGCCCATTCAGAGGTTCGATCCGCGCAGCACGAACTGGGATCACCTGGAAGATGCTGATTTACACAGGAAAGAAAGAGAGAGAGATAGAGAGAGAGAGAGAGAAAGAGAGCGAGAGAAAAAGAGAGTGAGATAAAGAGTAAGAGAGAGCGAGCGAGAGAGAGAGTGAGAGGGAGGGATAGAGATGAGAGAGTAAGTGAGTGAGAGAAAGAGAGAGTAAGAACACCAATGAAGGATCTGTGTCTGACTTGGAAGAAGTCTTCTTCCAGGTGGCCAGAAGACTCCATCGACATTAACAGGTTTAGGATCTGCAGAATTTCGTTTAGTAGGCAATAAGAACTATACGGTCAGAGCACGACCAAAATCAGATGCAAAGATTGGCCATCGAGAGAGCAGAGAAAGGAGAGAGAGACAGAGAGAGAGAGAGCATCACCTGTAGTCTGCTTTTGATATCTTTCCAATCAACAACAGTGAGATAAAGAATGTCTTCATCCAGACGAGTAATAGGCAGATAAGGCTGGTCTGTTCCTGAAAAATACGGGAGAGGGTAGTAAAGGACTAGGAAGAAATTAGACACGCACAGAGAAAGGAGAGATAGAGAGAGAGATAAAGAGAGGGAGATAGAGAGAGAGAGAGAAAAAGAGAGAGAGAGAGAGAAAAAGAGAGAGAGAGAGAGAAAAAGAGAGAGAGAGAGAGAGAGAGAGAGAGAGAGAGAGAGAAAGAGCGAGACGGGAGACAAAACATGAGCACCGATATGAGAAAGTGTGGTTAGGCAGACGCTTAGGAAGACACCCTCCAGACAGACGAATCTAAAATATGACGTATTCAGCAATCTTGTAGAAAATGGAGCAAAATATAATAAATTAATCTGTTAAGGCGAAGTTCACTAAAATGAGTAAAAATTAGAAATAAATAGCCAAACAACCAACCTCGGATCGTCGATTGGCTGAGAGAGAGGAGGGAGAAGGCGGCTTCCGAGAGACTCCAGAGAAGCAGACAAAGAAGGGAAGAACTGGCCTTCCAGTTGCTTCTCCTCTTCCATTTCTTCTTGCGTTTGCTTAAACAGTAGTTCGCATCTCATCGGCTCCTTTCATTCACTTTGGGTAGCGCAAGAAAGAAATATATTGTATACATCTGTCAACCCTCTCGAATACAAACCGGAGTGACTTCCTCGTAATTGAAGTGATTCTCTCCAAATTCCCTGCGATCACTGGAATAGCCGAGGCGTCTTTTGCTTGGAGGGGGAGCTGAATCCGCAGGCAAATACCAGATTCGGCCACTGAACTTCGCAACCGACGGCAATTCTACAAGAGATTAGTGAAGTAGACATATCACGAGAGAGAGAGAGAGAGAGAGAGAGAGAGAGAGAGTCAAAATATCGAGAAATCGTCATGTTTCATTATACAAGCACCTCAATCTATTCTTTTAAGATCCAAACTGACTGGCGATCTTGACGAGTGCCTCGAGTGTTAGTCTCATCTCTCCCACACAACGGAAGCGCTCACTTTCGATGTCTGAATTGGCATGTGAGAGAGAGAGAGAGAGAGAGAGAGAGAGAGAGAGAGATTCAAAGGGTGCTTACCGATATCTGCGATGAATCCCCAGGTTGTTGAGAGGAACATGGGAAGAGTCCTTCCACCAGCTATCTCCACTCGATACAATCTGCAAGACGATTCATTTATTATCGAGAATAAAAAGGAAAAATGAATAAACTGCATGGAGACGAAGCGAGGCTGCGCAATCATCAAAGCGACTTCTCTGGAGAGAGTCGCTCGGTTATTGAACGGAGCACTGAACAATTTATTTCTTTTTGTAAGATATAAGAAATTGGTTGAAGAGAATAAAATGAACAGAAAGAAGCAAGAAAGCCAAGACTAGTGAATGACCCGGAGGCATAACAGAGAGAAGCGGCGAGTGCATTGCTAGTGCCACCCGGGAAGTGGGCGAGAGGAATGCGAAGAGCTCGACGGAGATCTCTTCTCACGAGCAGGCCAGCCAACACCTCAACTACTCATCGTGAAGCAACCGAACAACGAAATCGGCAGCATTGAAATGAGTGACTTCGGAGACGAGGCCGTCTCCGCTGTTGATTACGATCATATCGTACTCGTTCAGGTCCAGGGACTTGACTACCTCAGTCGCATGGCCAGCTTTCTCTGCAAAGAAGGGTAGACTGAATATATGAAGTTGAGAAAGAGAGAGAACATGTGAGAAGAAGAGAAAGAGAGAGAACGTGTGAGAAGAAGAGAAAGAGAGAGAACGTGTGAGAAGAAGCTGGCAGTCCAGATCGGGGACTTGGCTAAGAATGGGTAGGGCATGGCGCGTCCAGAGAGGAAGGGCCTGCTTGCGGCCAGAGAAGGGATTCGTCAACACCAGGACACGACGAGTTTGGCGGAGAACTGGGGAGTGGGCTGAAAGGGAAGCAGAGAATGAGAAACACATCGACCGATATGTCTGCAAGAATGCAATTGTGAGTAGAATAGAACTAACGAGGAATGGGTAACTTTCTTGTTGCCTGGACACTTGAGAAGGCCTCCCTGGCACGGTCGCGCGGCAGAAGGAAGAAGAGCGCGCGACGCTTCCGCCTCTTCTGTTCATCCAGGGAGTAACAGATCACGACCACTCCGCTTTCTGCAACTATCTATTTCACTATTACATACTCGTACTGTCACAAACGGAGACGACAACACACATAAATCTAGATTGATCGCCTGGGAGACCTGAGCCTTTATCCGCTTCGTAGAAGTGAGTGGCCAGGACGTCTTCGAGAGGAATGCACAGGCCGTCGGAAGAGCGGAGCTGGCCGGAGTGAAGAGAGAGGGATTCCACTCTCCGCTCTTCCCTCTCGTGGCCACGACAGCACCGCACTAATTCTCCATGCATCTTTTACGACAAGAATGGTAGTACGAGAATCTTTGGACCTCAAGTCGTAGAATTTTGCGAATGATCTTTCAGAGTGCATTAGGTTTTTTTCTGGTTGCGCTTATTAGGAAAGTGTTCAAGTCATGAATAAGAATGAACAGAAGATTGTAAACACCGAGAAATAAAACGAGGAGCGTTGAACGAGTGTTGGGTTGCGAAGAGAGCAATGTAGGACATAGAATGAGATAGCAGGATGGTGAGGGAGAGCGGGAAAAAGAATCATAGCAAATCAGACGAAGAGAATAACGCGAATATTCGAGAGAAAGAAAGAGAAAGAGAGAGAGAGAGAGAGAGAGAGAGAGAGAGAGAGAGAGCATAAGAGGCCGATATTTCGGCAAGCAGAGTGAGGTATGGAGAGATAAGGCTGGAGTGACTGTTAACGAATAAGACTGTTCTCGTCGTAGAACAGGGAGACAAAGAAGTAATTGAATTGAGAACAGGAAATAGGAAGCGAGGGAATTCTAAAAGTGGAGAAAAGTGGCAAGATGGAGGAAGACTTCTTTTCCGCTCGGGGTCAACTATGCGCATACATGTGTATGTACATGCAATCTTCTGCTTTGTGTACCGAGAAAGTGACAGATCACTGAAGTGGCTAAGCTGTTGGATACGGAGAGAGAAAGAGAGAGAGAGAGAGGGAGGGAGAGAAAGGGGAGGGAGAGAGAGGGGAGGGTGAAAGTGGGATCGAGAGTGGGAGAGAGTGCGTGCACGGCAGAGCGCGGGTAGACGAGATGGAAACGAACAGTTTAAACGGACGAGTTTCACGCTCGCGCACCCTCTGATCTGCTCCAATTAAAAACTATAACTTCTTTTAAAATACGGAGTAGAATCGATGACAAAATTTCATGAAAAAGGTAAGTAATGTCCAAATTATCTGAACGCAGCCAAGCGGTTTGGCCTTCTGTTAGATGACAAACTCTTGGAAGTGCGTTTTCTCTGCGCAGTAGGGGGAATTAACAGTCACGATCTAATGAACTGAAGACAAGAGTGAAAGCGAACCATATAATGGGACGAGTCTGTGAGCAAGAATGCCTGAAACGCAACATTTATTGTAATGTGCATGATTTATCTATGACGGGACAGGAAGTGAAATGCTCCGTCACCAGGCTCTTTCGAATAGAGTTGCCATGAAAGGAATACTTTTCACTGCATAACTGTAGAACTCTATTTGGTATCTTTTCTTATTTTCTGAGCTGTTGTACAGGAATTAGTAAACTGACAACCCATAATATACTCTCAGACAGTTTGTGGGCAATTGCTATATTAAACTGTTTAGTCGCTGAATCGCATTTGGAAAAATAAATTAGAACAACTTTATGCTATACAATTAGTAACGAAGGGGGTATCTAGCGCGGAATAATTACAAAGCATTGGGAATGTATGAATTATAACAAATACTGATAACGACAAAAAAACAGACCGGCGTGGGCTTCAGGGCTCTGATATTTCACTCAACGCTCCCGCTCTATAAACTATTTTTGCTATTGAAATAAGAGTAAACGAATACTATCCCACTAGCATTTACAATTAAAGAAAAAGTGTTATATACTCCTAAATTCTTCAACGCATCATACTTGAGATTTGATATCTCGTAAAGAGCCGACAAGCAAAAGACGCAATACCCCGATATTCCATACTTTTATCTATCTCTGCCATTTTCTCTATCTTTCCTCTCTAACCAATATTGCAATTGCGACCATTGAATGAGACAGGAATCTTCGGACAGATCAAGCGAGATGTCTGGGAGAGATGGCTGGAAGGGCAGAAGAGTGCCTTCTATTCTTCTCGCAGCTTCCTCCCCACAACCGTCGCTTGGAATGGCAAGGCTTCAGCCTCAAAGAATACAAAGAAAATACTCTTTTCAAAGTCACAAACTAAGCTTTAAAAAATATGTTAAAAAAAAACTTTGGAGTAGAGATGCAGCTTAATAAGAAATTAATTAGGTAATTTTTATCTGCTCACTGGAAAATAGTAAATCCAAATTATAAAACAGGTGCTTGCCTGGAAGGAAACTCCGCGGCCACAGGGCTCTCCATCCACTGCCACGTGGCCGAGCACTCCAGAGGAAGGCTCCACGCGACATGCACGCACTGGTATCACCTGCAGAGAGAGAGAGAGAGAGAGAGAGAGAGAGAGAGAGAGGAGAGAGAGAGAGAGAGAGAGAGAGATAGAGAGAGAGGGAAGAGGGGGGCTGAGAAAGATAGGAAGTGAAGCAGAGAGAGACACAGAGATACATGGGGAGAGATGGAGAGGGAGATAGAGAAAGAGAGCGGGAGAGAGAGAGAGACAGAGGGAGAGACAGAGAGAGAGGGGGAGAGAGAGGGGATAGAGAGAGAGGGGAGAGAGAGACAGGAAGTGAAGCAGAGAGAGACACAGAGATACATGGGGGAGAGATGGAGAGAGATAGAGAGAGTGGGAGAGGGAAAGAGAGAGAGAGAGAGAGAGAGAGAGAGAGGAGAGAGGAGAGAGAGGAGAAAGAGAGAGATAGTGATGGGGAAAGATAGGAAGTGAAGCAGAGAGAGAGAGACAGAGACACATGGGGAGAGATGAAGAAAGAGAGGGAGAGGCAGAGAGAACCAGAAATAGACAAAGAGAGAGATTGAGAAGAAAGGAGAAGGGCCCGATAGAGCAGCGAGAAGGATGAAATATTTATTGAAATGGAAATAAATTAGAAAGCACAATAATAGAGCTAATCTAAACGATTGCAGACCTGGAAGCAAGGGTAGTCAAGGTGCTTCGAAGAATCGACAGTAATCATCAATGTTGCCACCTTGAACGAAATGTAAACAATTAAATGAAAACGAGAAAGAAATTACAAAGAAACAATGAATGGTATTGAATAATGAAAAAGAGAAGAATCAGACCTCCAGACGGTTCTTGACTGTCTTCCAATCGACAATGCTCAGATAGAAGATGTCTTCATCCAGTCTGGCGGTTGGCAGGTAAGGCAGATCAGAACCTAAGGGAGGCATTCTCACTACATTAGCCAGCTACTGTAAGATGGAAAGCGAGAAACAGACCGAGATGAGAGAGAGAAGTCAGATTCACCATCACGAAGGACCCTTCCACACACACAAATCTGAAGATAAGTAAAGCTGAAAGGTGGATGAGTAAAGGAGACTCAGAATCTCGCTTGCCTTTCGTCAGTAATTGGCTGTCCGAGAGGAGGGAGCAGCCTCGGGCCGTCTGCAGCTTCCAGTGCATCGCCAATACTGGAGAAGGGCTCTCCCTGATCATCCTTGGTATGGCTGCCATCCATCTAAAGCATCCTCTTTCTTAATCTCAGACAGAAGAAAGAACAACGAACCGGCTGTACTGCCTCGTAGTTGAAGTGGTCAAGGCCGAACTCACTCCGATCAGCATCGAAACGGAGTCGAGTCTTACGACTCAAGGACGCGTCCTTCACTGGCAGATACCAAATGCGGCCGTGGAAGTTGCAAGTCGACGGCAACTCTACAGAGATTTCCTCTATTTATCTCTCTCTGTCTCTCTCTCTCTCTATCTTTCTCTCTCTCTCTGTCATATCACTTCAAATCCAAGGAAAAATGCAAGGAAAGACAAGAAACGGGCGATTCTGATGACAGCATCGATGTGAAGACGAATCATTCCTGCCCAGCGGAATCGCTCGCTCTCGATGTCTGCAAGGAATAAGGCGAGAGAATGTCTTATTAAGAGAGAGAGAGAGAGAGAGAGAGAGAGAGAGAGAGAGAGAGAACGGACCGATGTCAGCAATGAGTCCCCATGTAGTGGAGAGGAACATGGGAAGCACTCCACGAGTCGATGTCTCCACACGGTATAGTCTTCAATTCGCAAGCAATTAATAGCTACAATTGCATCGCACAATATGCATGTATGCTTACACATGACAAACTCATGCATATAACAAAGTATTTGTAAATACGAACTGGAGTGGAAGGAAGCGAGGCCGTGCTATCATTCCAACCACTTCTCGCATGAATAAATCACGCGCTGAGAATGGTTCGCTGGAGAAGAAAAGGAATGAGCAGAAAGAGAGTAAACAATAATTGAAATCAAATGGAATGAGTTCTGACTTGCAAGCGAAGCAGATGGCAGCAGCGAGGGCGTTGCTCGTGCCTCCAGGAAGATGGGCCAATGGCATGAGCAGAGCTCTCTTCACATCTGTTCGTTGCAGGAAGCCAGTCAACAACTGCACCAAGCACTCTTCTCTTCACGAACACTTGGTCAACACTACATGTGAAGGAGAAAGAAAGCGAAATGATAGTAACTTCAGAAACGAGTCCGTCTCCGCTGTTCACGACAACCATGTCGTATTCATCCAAGTCCAATTCACGAGCGATTTCAACCGCGTGGCCCGCATGTTCTTAGATTAAGAATACAATTAATGTCCATTCTCAAAGAGTTGGACTGACCAGTGAGTCTAATCTCCGTTTGGATGTTGGCAAGAGAAAGAAGAGGCTCCGCCTCGCTCTCCCACAATGATTGAGCTCGCTTCTGCCCAGAGAAGGGATTCGTCAACACCAGAACACGACGAAGAGAGCGATGAGGAGGGCAGTGGGCTGAAGAGAGAAAGGATGAAAGGGGCAGAGAGAGAGAGACGCTCACTCATTCACATGTCAACTATTTTAGAATAGAGATAACAGAAGAAAACAGACGAGGAGTAGGCTGCCTGTTGATGGCCTCGATCAGGATGTTCCCTTGCTTCTCTTCCACCACGAGGACTTGCTGAGAATGAACTCGCTTGCCTTCTTTCAGGCAAAAGACATCCACTACCAGCGAAACAAGACCAGCATCTCAAGAGAAAATTCATCGTACTGGTAAAACATTCATGACCTTTCAACTGGAAACATAAAAGGGTTGCCGGATTCCAGTACCCACCCTGTTTTGGTGGCACCTGAAATACCCCACTCTGTTTTTAAAGAGAGTTTTCTTACACAAATTCGATAACTTTATTCAGAAAACGAGACAAAGGGGAAAGTTGGCTTTTTTTCATTAACTAACCTGTTTTGCGACCCCATTTTTTCTCTCGTTAGAAAATTATCCGGTAAACATTATATTCCCTGAATGCAAAAAAAAAATTGATGCCCTTTCCTCTTACCAATTTGCTTAAGGAAATCTGCTGTGCATGTCCACAGATGTTATGTAATCTCCAATTGAAAACCAAACATCAGAAAGATGGTAAAGAATGGCAGACCAAGACTGTCGTTGTGAACGAGACGAGCAGAGAGAATGTCAGAGAGAGGGAAGCGGAGACCAGAAGAACAGGAGAGGAAGTCACCACTCACGGAGACCGAGACACACCCATCCGCATCATTCCGCACCATGCCACGGGAAGGGTCAAACTAACTACGGGACAGGCTGCTTCTGGAAAGAGAATCAAGAGAGGAAGACAGAATGAGAGGTGACAGTTGAACAGAATACTAAGTAGGAGTAATGCGAATTAGAATTTAAGTTAAATGTTCTGATAGAATACCCACTGTTATCTATGGGTTAATGTTCAGTGATTCTAAGAGGGTACAAAGTTCGGTGAGAGCGAAAAGAGCATAGCCAAGAACCAGAAGCGCACGCTCCAGGAACAAAACATTACAATGGAGATTATTTACTCTCATAATGCCAACGGCAGAGAATGGAGAGACAGGGAGATAGAAGTGGTTGCCCTAACCTTTTGGGCCATTCACCAACTCGGGGAGGATGGCGATCACAGTGCTCCCGATGGAAAAGAATGGACAACACGGAAAATCAGAGCGAGAAAGCGACAGAGCTAGAGAATTGTGGTGAATGAGCGAAATAGACGAAAAATTGCCTCTGGCTTTGCGAATAAAGTTCTGCTACCGTCGGAAGACATAAAAGGAGAAGTAAAGTTTATATCACTTGAAGAGAGTGAGATTGAAGGGTAATGAAATGAGGTGATAACATAACACGGGCAGACCCACTCCCGCCGCCTTTACCTCTCCTACCGAACTCTCTCTCCCTCTTTCTCTCTTCCTAACACTTTCTCCTTTTTTCTATTCCTCACACTTATGACTGTCTTCTCTTTGTCTGGCATCTCTCTCAGTTGCATTCTCTTTCTCAACAATCGCGCCATCCATACATTGAGCACTCTCTGCTGGCCATGCTATGGAATCGTCAACCAAAAGATAACCTTTTAGACAAAGTTACTTCAATGAAGGCTACGTACAACATTCGTCGTATCAAAGCTTAGAGTTAAAATCACAATCTCTTTTGAATGAATAGGAAAAAATTATTTTATCAAAGTTTATGCACAAGATGAATCACAGAGGTACGTGGCAAAAAATTATTCACTATGCAGTGTAGGTTAACAGCATGCAAAGAAACAAAAGTTAATGGCAGAGTTTAAAGAAATGCAGGGTAACAGACACAGTCAATATCTTAGATTTTGGCCTGATTTCCTCTTAATTATATGTTTGTCGAGTGTTTCCCAGAAGACTGTTAGACGGGCCTGAAGAGAATGTCAATTATTAAAGAGCGAGGAAAGATGGATTGGGTTACGGTAAAATGGCCTGACCTTATCAAGATGTCGTTTAGTCCGTGATATCTGAATGACAGTGACACTCCACTTGGCGACATTCGAGTCCATCTTCGCGTCGTCAAACATGACGTGGAAGGCAGCGACATGCGAGAAGATCTCCACGGGATTCCCTCCCCAGCGCCAGCCTTTGAACTGCCAGGCGGGGCCCTCAAATACTAATCTTACACTTTTTGACAGAATATGCAAAAACAAGAAGAAGAGCACCGACCATGACGAAGCAAGCGACAACTCGATTCCACTCATCCTCACTCAGCTTCACCGGATTGTCAACCACTCGGTACGGGACTGTGAACTATAAAGGGAGAGAGAGAGAGTAGGAGAGAGGACAGAGAAGAAGAGAAGAAAATAGAAGAGAAGAGAAAAGAAGAGAAGAAAAACGGGAGAGAAGGCTGACATTTCCTCTCCTTCTTTGAAGAAGAACATCGTTCTCCCTCTTAACACCGCTTGCCTTCTTCTCGTCTGTTGTTACGAAACGCATATCCTAGAAAGAAGATCAAAAAGTTTAAATAGAAAATGAATGAGAGAGAGAGATATAGGTAACTGAAAACACAAAACCTGCAGCATATCTTTGACGTTGTACATGGAGACGAGGCTGCTCATCGCAGCGGGTATGATGATAATTGGTGTTCTTTAACACATTCATCATAAATTTAACATTCAACTCACAAACAGAAAATTCTCTAAGAAGAAAACAACTCCAAGACAGGAAAAAAGATAAAGAAAATGCTAGAAGAGATAAATATGAAAACATACTTGCTCGTCCTCTTATGTGGACGATTAGGATCGACAGCGGGAGAGGAGGAGACCGGAGTCGGCCGTGAAGAGTGCGGGTCCGGCCGCGAAGAAGGAGGGTTACGGTGGCCAGCTCAAACAAACATTACGATACCAATTCCGTGGAGCGGAAGCAGAAAGGGCAAACCTAGAGTTTGGGGAGGTTTTGAAGGTTGCGTGGCAGGAGCGGACTCGGGCTTGCCTGATGTTAAGAACTGAAAAGGTAAGCTGTGCAACGACTCTGTCATTCCAGAAGTAGAAAGAAAATTACAATGCTAATAAAGCAATAAGCATGAACAGAACATTGAAGAAACGAATGAGAGCAAGAGAGAGCGAGAGAGAGAGAGAGAACTAACATTCAACGATTGTCCAACGAATGTCTGAGCGGCAGCATCTACACCGAATTCGTTGGTGTCTCCCGTGTTGAACTGCTCCTGGTCGTATCTGAATGTTTCCTTCGTATAATGAAGGAAGAGACGAGACTGACCGAGAGTATCCGACAGGCCGGGCTGCGCGTGCGGCAGCCGCGTGCCGTGCCGCTTCGGTGGCGGAGCGGGGGGCGGAGGAGGGCGGCACTCCTCCCGACTGCTTCGCTCTCTGCGCCTGCTCCTCTCGCACCTGGCAGCACAAACAGTCAACTGAGATACGCAACTAAACACATTATTACTTGTTCGTTTAACTTTTTTTCCTAGCAAAACTAGGAGGGAATGCGTGAAAAATTAGTGACAATTGTTGGAATTTTTAGGAAACACATTGAAGATGCGATAAAACAACTGACTCGGATGCCTTGTAAAATGGTGAGAACATTGGAAAAGTTGCGAGTGGTTGCTTCAAGGCAGTTCTCTCGCGTCCTCCACACTCTCTCCCTCTCTCGCAAGTCTCTGTCTACTTGCAATGAATCCGTCCCCGTCGCCATCTCTCTGAATCATCATTCATCCTCTTCACTTCCCCTTTCCTTCTCAGAAACGAACGCATCGTCGAAGGCTGACGCGATTGTTTTCCTCTGGTGATTTTTCCTCTTTGCCTTGAGCGCGGCGAGTTTGTCGGCGGTCAATTCTTGATTCAGCGCGCGAAGCTCCCCTGCAAACATTATTCAGGATTTAAAAAAAACCATACAGAATGAAAAAGAACCAGCTTGAACCAAAAAAAGTCTTGAACAGCCAGCTCTACTTTGTACTATTCAAATGTTATTTGCGCGCATTTAAAAATTCATGGAGGAAACAAGTATAAGTTCATGGCAAGAAATAAAATGAACATTGTTTCTCAGTACCTGAATCAGCAGAGGAGTGCAGAGAAGGGCCGTCATTCAAGAGCTGGTCTATGCGAGGACTAAAGGAACAAAACACTTATCACAGCACGAAATTAAATCAACCAATTAAGATGGCAAGAAAAACGGACGCTTTGAGACTAGGATCAAGCCTCTGCTTCTTCCGCTCGGGCCCTTCGTCGTTAATCTGAGCGAGAGGAATCGTCGGGGGAATGGGCGCGAGTGGATCATGGTTTGGTGGCAACTCACGACGCTCGCCACGCAGATAATCCAAGATGTCACGTCTGCAAGGAACACGCAACATCTTCCACTCCCAACAATTCAATCCCCTCAAATCATAAGCGAAAGGAACAACACGTAATATCTTCCACTCCCAACAGTTCAATCTCCACAAACCGATCTGGTCGAGTGACCGCTTGGATGTGTTGGCCAGCTGCATCCTTGACATAGTTGGGATGACTGAGTAGTCGTTTGTCCCAGAGGAAGAGCAAGGCCTCCAGAGTGTAGTACGCATCACTCTTTCCCCACATCAGAAGAGAAGTCTTCGCGTCCATCGGAAAAGCCACATCGCCAAAAATAAAGTAGCTTCCTTGCTCCTGTTAGAAAATCCACTAAAGGTTCTTCAAGAAAAGAGAAGGCAAAGAATGAATAACCGGTAACCATGTCTAATAAATAAAGAAACATGTACGAGAAAAATAAAGAGAGAACATGAGAAATCAGAGAACTGACCGTCTTAACATCCTTCCTAGTTCGCTTGCCCGTCGCAAACTCCTGGAGGATTGTCAGGGGATCCGCCATGACTCGCAACCAACAAATTGCAAATACAACTGCAAATAATACTATCAACTATTATCATGGCCAGCCACAAACGTCTCCGAAGAAATTCTTCGATGGGCAAGAAATCCCATTGCGACACAT
>CALZFC010000344.1:1337500-1347500 GCA_945643635.1 Allodiplogaster sudhausi | reverse complement strand
GGTTGGCAGGATCCACATATTTATTTGATTTTATTGCTCAAATTGTAAAATTTGACCAAAAAACACCTATTTGCGATATTTGGAACATTTGACCAAAAATCACTTATTTGTGAAAAAAATTTGACCAAACATCATTTGACCAACAATCATTTGACCAAAAATCACTTGACCAACAATCATGTGACCAAAAATCATTTGACCAACAATCATTTGACCAATAATCATTTGACCAACAATCAAAAAAAATTTTGACCAAAAATCATTTGACCAAAAATCAGGACACCGATCTGCATACTGTGTACAGGAGATAGGCGCCCCGCCAACAAAGGATGTTTCCTTATCTTCAATCCGGGCCAGCCAACCGCTTGAGTTATGGTGGGCCGCATTCTCCGAGTCCTTTCCTCCGGCTGTCAGCTTTATTTCTTTTCACTTTATTCTCTATGACAATGAAAACAGGAATAACACAAATCAGCCACTGAAAGCCATTGAATTCTTGATTGAAGAACACGAAAGCGGAAGAAGTGGCAGACCCGTCAACTGAACCGCTCTTTGCTGAGCCCGCCATTGACACTTATGTAGAGCAGAAGAAGAGGGTGCGATAGGCAAAGAGGGCAAGGAGAGAGGAGAGAGACAGAGAACGAGGAGAGTGGAGAGAGACAGAGAACAAGGAGTTAGAAACAGAACAAAGAGAGAGAAAGAGAACAAGGAGAGAGGAGAGAGACAGAGAACGAAGAGAGTGGAGAGAGACAGAGAACAAGGAGTTAGAAAGAGAACAAAGAGAGAAAATTAAAAGGAGAATGAAAAGAGAAAGAATGACTGTGTTTGGCAGGATCTGGAAGCGTATGTGAAACAGAAGAAGGAGAGAGCGGCAGCAGAGGAGAGGGCAGAGGAGAGACTACGAAGAGAGGCTCACTACAACTTCTCCAGCTGATCCTCTCTTTCTACATCTGCAGAGTCTTCCTGGGCAGGAGAAGAGATTCGTCTTGTTCAGTGTAGGGGAACGAAGCATAAATCACTATGGAGAGTATGACCAGGGAAGCTCCGATCAGGAATAGGCCGGAGGGCAGAATGCCGAAGATGTACCACGAGCCAACTACTGCTCCCACTATGGCCATACTCTGTAAGGCAGGCAGAAGGAGAGAAGGAGACAGAGAGAGAGAGAGAGAGAGATACTGCAAAAGAGATAAAAACGAGAACGAAACAAAGAGAGAGAAAGCGAAGGAGATATACATATGTATTTAGAGAGAGAGAGAGAGAAGAAAGAGACAAGAACATGACCAAACTCTGCCATTCAGAGGAATGAGAGATAGAAAGAGAGAGAGAGAGAGAGAGAGAGAGAGAGAGAGAGAAAGAGAGAGAGAGAGAGAAAGAGAGAGAGAGAGAGAGAGAGAGGAAGGGAAGGAGAATTACTAAATTGATGGGGTGGTGTCCATGTTTAGAGTGGAATATTTTAGAGAATCCAACGCAAATATAATACAGAAAGACATAGAGAGAGCAAAGCATTGAATTTGGAGCGGAAAAGATAAGAGGATTCACGTGGAGGTCCTTGCTCTACTGCACATGGACGCCTGTCCATCTAGAAAAATGGAAGAGGAGAGAGAGAGAAAAGAAGAGAGAGAGAGAGAGAGAGAGAGAGAGAGAGAGAGAGAGAGCGACAACAACAGCTCAGACAATAGCCATTCCCAGGCATAGGAAGGATATCGCTATAAGGAAACAAATAGGGAGCAAGATATGTTCATCAAAAAAGCTGAGAGGAAATTAAAATAAAAAAGGTTGCTGACTTGCGCGTACGCCTTTAAGATGTTATCAGCGTATTTAATGACGACCGAAATAAGAAGACCGCCAAGGGAGTTTGTGGCCGTGAGCAGAAGCACCCAGCGATCCCAGCCACGGAAGAAACCATCTGGAGAGACAGTGAGAGAAAGAGAGGGAGAGGAAGGAGAGGACGACAGTGCACGAGAGAAAAGAGAGAGAGAATGAGAGGGAGAGGAAGGAGAGAGGACGAGAGAGCAAGAGAGAGAAGGGAAAGATAGAGAGAGTGAGAAGGAGAGAATAGAGAGAGGGCGAGAGAGAAGAGAGAGATAGAGAGAGTGAGAAGGATAGAATGGAAAGAGGGCGACAGAGAAGAGAGAGATAGGGAGAGTGAGAGGGAGAGAAAGGAGAGAGGGCGAGAGAGCAAGAAAGGGGAAGGTGCGAACCAGGCTGAATGACATCCCATTCGTAGTAGAACATTGATGCCATCGAAATGGGCAGGCCAATCAGGGAGAGGCGGATGTTTTGCATGCAAATGTGCACTGAACTTCCTTTCAGCACCTTTTCAAGGTAGACTCCTGAAGAAGAGAGTTACAGAGTAAATAGAAACAAAGAAAGAGAGAAAGAAAAAAAAAGAGAAGGAGAGAAAAAGAGAAACACAGAAATAAAGAAAGAGAGAAACAGAGAAATAGAGCAAGAGAGAAAGAGAGAAAGAGAGAGAGTCACCGCCGATAGCAGAAGTGAAGCACATGGCAGCAACAGCAAGGAGTCCGACGAGAGGCCGTTGAGTGGAGAGAGGAGAGGGGGAGGAGAGGCCAGCCGACCACTGGACATGCGCTGCCCCAACCACGAGGATGGCCAGAGCTAACCACTGCGCAGCCGAGAAACTCTGGCCAAGCAGACCCCGCATCAACAGAGCCGTCGCGAAGATCTTCAGCTGGTAGAGGATCTGCAAGATTGGGCTGATTGGGAATGGTTGTCAGTTTGGGATTGACTGACACAGAAAGTGGTTGCTTCCAGATGAGAGAGAGCGATGTAATAGAGATTGTTCTGGAGAGTATAGAGCAGAGCGGGGAAGCACACCTTCGCAGTCTCGATCGGACTGCCGACAATTGTTGTCACAACATCCATAATCAATCAAGAAACAGCTTATATTTGCATTTCATCGTTTTAGGTACTTTTTCAACTTTATTTTCCCTCTCTCTTTCTCAAAACAAAGCATTTGATCAGCAAACAGTTGTCAAGCATGGAACCTTGAAATGCTTTTATGTTTCTGAATGAGAATGATGGAGCAGGCAGCCAACTTCAGCACTTCCATCATGAAGACATTGACAGTTGTGAGGAAGACATCGCTGCTTTCTCTCTGTCGGGTGTAGCGGGCGACGAGAGGCGTACTCAACACGCACTCTTCATTCTTCTTCTTCATACTCAACACGCACTCTTCATTCTTCTTCTTCATACTCAACACGCACTCTTCATTCTTCTTCTTCATACTCAACACGCACTCTTCATTCTTCTTCTTCATACTCAACACGCACTCTTCATTCTTCTTCTTCATACTCAACACGCACTCTTCATTCTTCTTCTTCATACTCAACACGCACTCTTCATTCTTCTTCTTCATACTCAACACGCACTCTTCATTCTTCTTCTTCATACTCAACACGCACTCTTCATTCTTCTTCTTCATACTCAACACGCACTCTTCATTCTTCTTCTTCATACTCAACACGCACTCTTCATTCTTCTTCTTCATACTCAACACGCACTCTTCATTCTTCTTCTTCATACTCAACACGCACTCTTCATTCTTCTTCTTCATACTCAACACGCACTCTTCATTCTTCTTCTTCATACTCAACACGCACTCTTCATTCTTCTTCTTCATACTCAACACGCACTCTTCATTCTTCTTCTTCATACTCAACACGCACTCTTCATTCTTCTTCTTCATACTCAACACGCACTCTTCATTCTTCTTCTTCATACTCAACACGCACTCTTCATTCTTCTTCTTCATACTCAACACGCACTCTTCATTCTTCTTCTTCATACTCAACACGCACTCTTCATTCTTCTTCTTCATACTCAACACGCACTCTTCATTCTTCTTCTTCATACTCAACACGCACTCTTCATTCTTCTTCTTCATACTCAACACGCACTCTTCATTCTTCTTCTTCATACTCAACACGCACTCTTCATTCTTCTTCTTCATACTCAACACGCACTCTTCATTCTTCTTCTTCATACTCAACACGCACTCTTCATTCTTCTTCTTCATACTCAACACGCACTCTTCATTCTTCTTCTTCATACTCAACACGCACTCTTCATTCTTCTTCTTCATACTCAACACGCACTCTTCATTCTTCTTCTTCATACTCAACACGCACTCTTCATTCTTCTTCTTCATTCAGCTTTTCCCGCATATTTATGTACATACATATGTACATATCCTTTAGAAAGGAAAATAAATAAATAAATGAGTGATGCGAATGACCAGGCCTGCTGGAGAGTCAGAAGCAAAAGGTCGACATACTTGATAAGATGTTCTTCATTATTAGAAGTTGAAACTTCTCTCATGACGGTGATTGCCAGCTCGAGGGGGAGCTGAAATCTGTCCAAGTTGGACAGAGACGCCGGCCCATCCTACGGAGATCACAATCTCTCAATTCTTCTGGTTTCTCTGCTTCTCTCTCCCCTCCATTGTGTCTCAGTCTCTCTGTCCACAAATGAGCATGTTCTCTTTTCTTTGATGGCTTATCTCGACTAGATTTCTTTCTCTTTCCTTGTGAAATATTCACGTAAGGGAAGACACGATTAAATGAAAGGTTTTGTGCCCTGAGGGAGAGCAGGAGTGGAAGAATAACGGTTGAGAGAGTGCAACGTCGTTATGCTACCCAACGAATATTTCTATTTGCAACACAACATTCCACGAGACATAAGAGGGCATGCGTGCCGCAGGAGAAGCCAACCGGGAGGCAGCTCTAAACTTCTCTGTTTGACATCCTTTTTACCTGCTGTACTTTATTCTTCCCTCTCTCCCTCTCTCTCTCTTTCTCTCTCTCTCTCTCTCTCTCTCTCTTTCTCTTTCTCTCTCTCTCTCTCTCTCTCTCCTGCAAACAGTACGCGTGTTAGTTCGCGCACCCTGAGAACGTCAGTTTGACGGGCACGCGCGAGTAATTGGATGATGGTGCTTTGATGAATGGAACACTAGAGGGAGAGAAGCTCAGGTTGCAGAACAGGACGGAAGAGATGGAGTGAAGGGAAGAAGAGAGGGCAGAGAAGCAGAGAAAGCCGATGAGTGAATGACGGAAGAGAGGGCAGAGAAGCAGAGAAGGCCAAAGAGTCTCCCCTGCAGGACATGAAACTAGGTTCGCATGTTGAGCTGAAAGATGAGAAGACTTCCCACGACCCTTTCCGGACTGCCAAGGCTGAAGCCAGTGACTTCCTTAGAAGGAGAGATCAGGAATGTACGATTGGAAGAAAACAAAGTGATAGAAAGAGAGTGAGTGAGAGAAAGAGAGAGTGAGTGAGAGAAAGAGAGTGAGAACAGGGAGGGAGAGAGAGTGAGAGCAGAGAGGGAGAGAGTGAGAGCAGAGAGGGACAGAGAAAGAGAGAGGGACACCAGAAGCACTGAACGCCTTTGGTCATTTCATTCCCTTTTGTCCCCACTAAGATATCTCCAATGATCATCGCGGCTCCTGATAAAAGAGAATAGTTCTGGAGGCGCGCCTCTTCCACTGCTTCAGGCAGAAAAGAGAGAGAGAAATAGAAAGTGTGTGAAAGAGAGAAGGAATGGAAAGAGAGAGCGAACAAAGATAGAAACGAGAAAGCCTGAGGGTCAAGGAAAATATAGCTATTTGTGCTTGCCCATCGGGACGCGCCCCTCTCCTGGTCACTCTCTACATCTCTCTCTCTCTCTCTCTCTCTCTCTCTCTCTCTCTCCGTCTTTCTTTCGTTGTTAAACAGGAGTGGCTGAGGTGCATCTATCAGAGATAGGACAGGAAGGCAGAGCAAGTTCTAGAGGGCGCCCTCGGAGTGGGAACCAGAGCCAGACGCAGCCAGGAAGCACGACCGAGCATGTCGTTGCTCCCCTCGCTCCTCATCCACTCTCTCTTTCTCTCTTCTCTCCTGCTGCTCCCTGCTCTCTCTGCTGCACAACAAGGTTACAACTACATTGTGTACCATATGTACATCTCTCGTTTTCTTCCCATTGATGTCTCCTTTCTTTATATTGATGTTCTTGATTAGGCAAAACTGAATGGGTACCATCGGTTGTGAGCAGAGCAATTGAGCAGACGAAGAGGAGGCAGTCCAGTCCGAGGAAAGGAGGAGGAGAAGCTGGCAGACAACAGCTCAGGACGTACGTTTACTAAGATTCATTTACTCGTTATTCTTTTCACTCTTTCTCTTCCATCATATCTCAATAAGGGGGTACTGAAGCGAATTGGAGGGCTCTGCAGTGTAGAGCATCTCATACGTTTTCTTTCCTCACAACGATCTCTCTTGCTCTCCCTCTCTCTCTCTCTCTCGCTCTCTCTCTCTCTATAGTATTTCTAAATGTGTATGTTGCAGCCTGAATAGAGCAGAATCCATCGACGTTGATGCTCTGAACCAACTGATAAAGTCCTTTGATAAGACTTGGATTTCCCCCAAGCCCGGAGGCAAGGAACCCGCTGGCAGCAACTTTCAGGCTTGTCTTCTTAATTTTCTCTAAGCGAATATATGCAAATATACAAAGTTCATAAATGCATCTTCAAAATCGAGAATAAAAAAGTGTCGTTGTTTGCAGTATAAGAAGACCTGCGCGAGCATCTACAAAGCGAGGCACGGCGCGTGCTCTCAACTCGGCTTCGGCTCAATGTGCTTTAACTACTGTTACGAGAAAGGTTCTCTCTTTTCTTCATTACTCATCAAATGTATTATCTGTGATACCGTAATAAATTCACTTCAAATATTCGCATATAAATTAGTTTCGCAGCTTTGAATAGCTCTTCACAAAAAAATCTCGTGCACATAGAAAGACTCTTTCTACTTTTCCTTCTAATTTTCTTCAAGGAATCGAGTTTGTAATTGCACTTTTAAAACTTTGCTTTCAAGATGTGGAACGTGCTGAAAATAGTGCTGCAAATGATGCCCTGATCCCAAGCTTTCGGTCCAACTTGCCTGTTCTCCCTCTTTCTTTCACCTTCTCTCTCTCCACTTAGTCATCTTCCTCTTTATATTCTTCTTTTTGGAACTCTCCCTCTCGGTTGCTCTTTTCTTCTTTCTCTTTCTATCTCAGAAGCTTTCTCTCTCCATAAGCTGCCCCTTCCTCTTGTGTCTCCAAGCCATTGTTTGCGACCGAGCCCTGGATGAGCGAAAAATCCGGAGCTAATCTCTGTCTCATAGCAGGGAGAAGCCATCTTCAACTGATTCACCATCACTGAAGAGATAAAAGAGAGAGAGAGAGAGAAAGAGAGAGAGAGAGAGAGAGAGAATAGTGAGAGGGTCGAGGAAAATATAGGGAGAGATAGGGGAGAGATCGGAGTGGCCTAACTGCTGATACCTCTTTTAGTCTCTTCTAATTTCTCTCTTCAGCCCATCTTCGCCTGTGTTTCTGTGTATTTTTGTGAACTGGACCAATCCCTTTTCCAAGCGTTCCCATTCTTTTTTTCACTTTTCCTTCTTCTTTAGCGTATCAATTGTCATGATGACCTGTTATGATTACAACGAATTTAACAATGGCAACCCATTGCGTTAGTAGATGAAGACAGATAGTAGAAAGATCTGGGAGCCAGGGAGAGAGAGAGAGAGAGAGAGAGAGAGAGAGAGAGAGAGAGGGAGAGAGGAAGAAGGAGAGAGGGGTGAGTGAGGGTAAGGCGGAGGAGAGAGAGAGCCAGATTGAAAAAAAATGACTTGGGGAATCAGAGTCTCGAGGAGTTTAATGATATTCGTTGCATCGGACGGAACACACTTGAAATGAAGGAGATGTGATGTCGAGGGTCCACTTTCACCACCAAATGTCACTGTATAACAATACTTCAGATTACCCCCCCCCCCTCTATTCAGCTCGCGCTCTTTTTCATCCTCTTCCTCATTCCTGTTTCCTTCCCATTTTTTCCCTCCCATCATGATGCTCTCCCACCTTCCATTTCTCTACCTCTCTCTCCACTCCTCACCCTTTTCTCTCTTCTCTCCACTCTCTCTCTCCCCTCTCTCTCTCTCCTTTTTCTACTCATGTCTCTCATGTCTCTCCCATCTCTCTCTCTACTCTCTCTACTCCTCTCCATCATATTCGTCTATAAACGCTACAATAAAGCAGGCATAAAGTGATTGTATAAGTTGTCGTACTTAGGTGAGAAGATACAGTATGCCTGTGTGGATGCTTCGGACGCTGCTTACTGTAAGAGTTCGAGCAATTTCGACGCGTACCTCGCCAAATACAGGAAGGATGCCTACAAGGCAAAGGCATACGTTCATCAGGTAGTTTTTATTATTTTTATTTGTGAAGGAAGAGGGGGTATATAACGAGCGAACGAGCTTAGCTTAAGGGTATTGCGACAGGGAGAATGAGAGAATGAGAGAATGAGAGACAGAGAGAGAGAGAGAGACAGATAAAGGGAGGGAGAAAAAAGAGTGAGAGAGGCAGAGAGATTGAGAGACAAAGAGAGAGTAATGCTGATTATACCGCAGATGATCTCTCGCTGCTACGCCACGGCGATCTGCAATCCTGTGAATGGAATTCTGAATTCTACTTTGGTGGAGTCAACAACGACGCCTTCGCCAAGGACACCGGCGCACATTCGACTGACCAGACCGCCAGGGGCGACGCGCAAGACTAAGACTACTCCTGGCACGACAACAACCACCACGTTAGATAACATCTCTCTCTCTCTCCCTCTCTGTTAAACATCCTCTCTCACTCCCTCTCCTTCTCTCCTTAACGTTCCTCTACGTGCTTCTCTCTCTCTCTCTCTCCCTCTCTGTTAAACATCCTCTCTCACTCCCTCTCCTTCTCTCCTTAACGTTCCTCTACGTGCTTCTCTCTCTCTCTCTCTCCCTCTCTGTTAAACATCCTCTCTCACTCCCTCTCCTTCTCTCCTTAACGTTCCTCTACGTGCTTCTCTCTCTCTCTCTCCCTCTCTGTTAAACATCCTCTCTCACTCCCTCTCCTTCTCTCCTTAACGTTCCTCTACGTGCTTCTCTCTCTCTCTCTCTCCCTCTCTGTTAAACATCCTCTCTCACTCCCTCTCCTTCTCTCCTTAACGTTCCTCTACGTGCTTCTCTCTCTCTCTCTCCCTCTCTGTTAAACATCCTCTCTCACTCCCTCTCCTTCTCTCCTTAACGTTCCTCTACGTGCTTCTCTCTCTCTCTCTCCCTCTCTGTTAAACATCCTCTCTCACTCCCTCTCCTTCTCTCCTTAACGTTCCTCTACGTGCTTCTCTCTCTCTCTCTCTCCCTCTCTGTTAAACATCCTCTCTCACTCCCTCTCCTTCTCTCCTTAACGTTCCTCTACGTGCTTCTCTCTCTCTCTCTCCCTCTCTGTTAAACATCCTCTCTCACTCCCTCTCCTTCTCTCCTTAACGTTCCTCTACGTGCTTCTCTCTCTCTCTCTCTCCCTCTCTGTTAAACATCCTCTCTCACTCCCTCTCCTTCTCTCCTTAACGTTCCTCTACGTGCTTCTCTCTCTCTCTCTCTCCCTCTCTGTTAAACATCCTCTCTCACTCCCTCTCCTTCTCTCCTTAACGTTCCTCTACGTGCTTCTCTCTCTCTCTCTCTCCCTCTCTGTTAAACATCCTCTCTCACTCCCTCTCCTTCTCTCCTTAACGTTCCTCTACGTGCTTCTCTCTCTCTCTCTCTCCCTCTCTGTTAAACATCCTCTCTCACTCCCTCTCCTTCTCTCCTTAACGTTCCTCTACGTGCTTCTCTCTCTCTCTCTCCCTCTCTGTTAAACATCCTCTCTCACTCCCTCTCCTTCTCTCCTTAACGTTCCTCTACGTGCTTCTCTCTCTCTCTCTCTCCCTCTCTGTTAAACATCCTCTCTCACTCCCTCTCCTTCTCTCCTTAACGTTCCTCTACGTGCTTCTCTCTCTCTCTCTCCCTCTCTGTTAAACATCCTCTCTCACTCCCTCTCCTTCTCTCCTTAACGTTCCTCTACGTGCTTCTCTCTCTCTCTCTCTCCCTCTCTGTTAAACATCCTCTCTCACTCCCTCTCCTTCTCTCCTTAACGTTCCTCTACGTGCTTCTCTCTCTCTCTCTC